>APFE030168454.1:15688-43426 GCA_000404065.3 Pinus taeda
AAGGAGGACTTGACGTCAGGACTCTGGTTGTATTCTCCTTTGTTGAATATTAATAAATAGATGACTATCATTATGGTTCCATTCTCGTTGTACTTGTAATGGTTGATGTTGAATTATATCCTTCCTGACTGATGTATAATTGCATATATTAGATTTCACACTTGGGTTTGTGTTTGTTCTCTTTGTGTGCAGGTGTCCATTCACCTGGATAGTGAAGGATCGTGACTGGCCAAGGCAAAGGAACGCGAGCACCATCTCTCCTACGAACTAAAGCGTTGGATCTCAAGTAGGTCTTCATCACCCACTCTTTATTTGCAATTAGGAACTTGCATGATAGCATTGTTTGATTGTTGCTACACCCGTTCTGGGCTAGTAGGGATCGCCTCTATCCGTAGAGGGGATTTACCTCTCCAACAAGCACTTTAATAAATCTTAATGTAAGATATGAAGCATATGCAGGAATGGGTAGTTATCTTGGACTAGTGCAGGAAAGAGAGGTTTAAGTTGAGATAAAACATAGGTTAATGTTTATAGAAATGGGGTAAAAATAGAGATATTTGGGACACCAACATCCTCCCATCCCTAAGTTGTTGTGTGTCCTCACACAACATTCTACCTTCTGCAAAAAATCCTCAAAAACTGAGTGGCCAGCTCTCAATCCTGAACTTCAATGCTTATTCCTACTTCCACTATCTTTGGATTTTTACCTCGGGCTATTCTTAGATGATTAGTCACCTTCTTGAGGCATTTGTAGCATTTGGAAGCATGATACTTCCATAATTTTACTTGTTGCTTCTGCCTTTTTACCTCTGCAAGTAGCTCTACCTCACTTTGCTTCTACCAATTTTGCTCCTTCATGACTTGGTTCAAAGCTGCCAGGTCATGAACTTGTTGCTCCAAATCTACTATTCAGCTGTTGAGGTAGAGAGTGGAGGGTTCCATGTTTAGGTCTTCAGGTGTAAATGTCTTCTCTGCAACGGAATTGAAACAGGTCCCATCGTTGTCAAGTTCAAGGCCATCCAATGTCTACATTATTATGTCGCCGAAGGTTTCTGCACTCGGGGTTTCCTTGTCACCGAGGGTTTCGATGCCCTCCACAACCTTCGTGCCAAGGGTTTCAGTACCTTGTGCACTCAATTCCTCAGGGTTTTCAACCCCCTGTTCTTCCAGTTCCTTAGGGGATTCAGTACCTTGTCCATTTGACCCAGCAGGGGTTTCAATACCTTGTCTTTCTAAAACAATAAGGGCTTCAGTACCCCATTCTAAAATAGCAGGGGCTTCAGTACCCTGTTCCTCAAAATCATTGAGGGTTTCAATGTCCAGTTCACTAAAATTATCAAGGGTATCTATATGTTGTTCCTCTTCATCCTCATGACCCTCTGCTTAGACTTCACAGTACTTGGTGTCTTCTTCCTCTTCCTTAATCTGTTGACAAAAGTTGACAACAATACGTCGTCTTCCACGTTCTCTTCATCTTCCATGGTGTGTGTTGCTGCATCTGCAAGCATTGAAAGGTTATGGACTTTAGGGGAAACTTGGGGTGATTCATTAATTATAATTGGAGAGCTCGACTACTTCCTCCCTTGAGAGACCATCTTCTTCCTCTCCGAGGTTTTGGTCTTTCTCTTCTTAGCCGAGGGTGGAGTGTTTTCGACAGTCTTCCTCCCTGCTTGCACGAGTGTGCTTTCACCTTTCTGCTCGGCAAGAAACAATGTCTCTGCTTTCCTTTTCTTACTTGTGCTCGTGGTAACAGACTTCCCTGCACTCCTTGCCCAAAACTCTTTCAGGAATGCTCCCCAGGTTACTCCTTTTTCTTCCAGCTTCTTTTTGACCAGGATCGTGATAATCCCATGATGGTCTTGCTTGCAACTTGGCCTGCATTCCCACTCTGCACACCCTTCTTCATTTTCTCAAGAATTATGAGCAGGTAGTAAGGGAAATTAATTAATTTTCCAGACTTGAAGTGCAGAAACAACTAAAGGTGATATACGAATGCCAATGTGTAACGTCCCTCACTAGTCATGAATTTCTGCAGTATGAACAGGAGGTCTCGCCACTTCCCGATCATGGAATTCTACGGAAGTCCCTTCCTCCAGTCAACCTTAAGATTCTTGTCAACCACAAATTAGTGCCATCGTTTCCTCCCGAGCCGCTCCTTTTTAAAATAGTGCTCCAATGTAAGTGGCAAGCCTGTAGCTTGCACAATAGACTCCTTTGTGACTTCAAACTTCAACGAGCTAACGCTGACTTGACCTCCTTTGAATGTATTTGCGAACTCTAGTACCACAACCATGTTGAAACCAACAAACTTTTGTAAAAATGGTAGGAACCCAGATTCTTACAATAGTGCAAGTTTGTTCCCATATTCTGCGGTTTTCTCAATCTCCTACAAAGAAAACAGTTCACTCCTTACGAGTGCCATGTCGAACTGCACTTCACCCTTTCCGATCACAACCTCGAAAGAATTCCAGCAAGTGACACCAACGCTTGCCGAGAGCTTTATGCCAGAGGTTCGGCACTCTCCATCTTTTCAGTCCCACTCACCCGGTCATGATGAAAACAACTCTTCGTATTAGGTCTAGATTCGTATCAACCCGTTGTAGATGAGTCATAATGATTGGTATAATGGAGGTTTATGCGGTGGGGGCACAACGGTTACAATGATTGGGTTAAGGGGTAAGGTAATAATGAACAAGCAATGCGAAATTATTTATAGGAAGGTGTATACAAGCTATTAGACAACAGTACTATCCCACAGTCTTCCTCATAATTTAATCAAGGCATACTTTAGCACTTATTAAAAAATTTAGATTTTAGAACCCTATACACCTTGCACTTAAAAAAAAATTCCTAAGTCAGTAAATGATGAAACAGAGTAATAATTGAAACATGCAATGCTATGATATATCAGTACTCATGTACAGGAAAATAAAGATCCATAAAATTCCTTTATAAGACACTCCTAGACTGTGTGAATTTTATTTTACACTTGCTTTTACAGTTAGCAACATTCCTGCACTAAACCTGCTTGCACTGCCCGTGCTTGCATTGTGCGTCTTACACTAGGGACTTTTACCAAAACAAAAAAATTCTGATAGAACACAATTCTAGAGTTAGACTAAAATTTTTTGCCTCAATATACAAGAAAAGTTTTATTCACCATCCTTTGGTGTTTCACGAGCATGCCTTCTCGATTGACTGCATCAAATTATGCAATCAATTTATGAGGGAATAAAGAAGTGGGAAGGGGGTAAAAAAAAATTTGAATGGGAAGGAATATTACTGCAGGGATTCCAGAAGCAATATCACCAAGGGGGGTAAACGAAACAGGATGTGGAAAAAAATTCAAGGGAAAAGAGGGATTTTACGAAATCAGGCAAGGGTAGTTTTCTTAGAAGAAAGAGGAAGGTAATTCACTGGGGATTTTAGAAAAGAAACTAGTGGGAATTTTCGAAATGGGAATAAAAGAAAGGAAAAGTTTTTACCTTGAAATCTGCCTACACTGGTGCAGGAAAAAGTAGTTGTAGTAGGAAGTAAGCATTCACCTGAATAAAAATTTCCATGCGAGTTACCCCAAGCTTGGGTAAGTGCTCGGTTTATTGAACCTTCTTCTTCTTGGTGGCAACCAGCATATCTAAAATATCAAGTAACATTCCCTTTTTATTAAAATTTTGATCTTCCTACCAGCATGTTGGTTTTCAGGTTAATCCTTCTGCAATCATGTCAGTCAACTGATTTTCATAATTACAAGATTTTTTCTTTTTCTTTTTATACTTTTTATTTTTGTCATTTTTTTTCTTTTTATTTTTCTTTTATTATTTTTTTAATAAGGAAAAGAAGGAATCAAATCTTCGACAAGTTGGTGTTACCACCTACCAGCTCCTTTTCAAATGGTTGTTGGACTTGTTGCATGAAATCACCTTTAGTAAGGGGCTGAAAATATACCTTCAATCTATGCCTGTTTACCAGGAACAAAAAATTCCGTCCATCAATAGTTTTGATTTCTACCACTCCATTTTCGAACACTTTGACCACCTCATAAGGTCCCATCTAGCGTGTATGGAATTTTCCTTTAAAATATTTGAATCTAGAATCGTAAAAGAGTACCCAATCACCTAGTTGGAACTGCTTCTTCTGAATGGAATTGTCATGCCAATTCTTGCACTGTTGTTGAACCAAGATGTTCTGCTGAACAACATCCCTTCAGAATTCATGTAACTCATTCAATTGTAGAAGATGCTGCTGCTGTGCTTCAGAGAGATCCATCCCCAATTGGACTGTAGTCCTGAAAGTCTTGATCTGGAATTCTATCGGCAAGAGGACTTGTTTTCCGTACACCAACTCATATGGTGTGTGTCCTGTGCTGTTTCTCCAAGTGGTTCGATATGCCCACAATGCTTCTGGTAATTTTTTAGCCCAATCCTTTCTGTGCATATTTACCATTTTTTTTAGGATGGAATCAATCACCTTATTCGTGGACTCCACCTGACCATTTGTTTGTGGGTGATACAGTGTAGATTTCCCGTGTCATATTTTGTATTGCTCTATCACACCTTGTACCAGATTAGAAATAAACTGCAGTCCATTGTCAGAAACAATTTCTCTAGGCACACCAAATCTAGTAAAGATTTCAGTAAAAAGAAAATCAACAACAACTCTTTCAGTAGCAAAAGAAACAACTTTAGCTTCTACCCATTTCGTAACAAAATCTGTACAAACCAAAATATGTTTTTTATTTGATGATGTTGGATTTATTGGTCCTATGAAATCAATGGCCCATTTTTCAAAAGGTTCAATCATAACCTAAGGACATAAAGGAATTTCATTGGTTTAATTAGGCTAGCCAGCTCGCTGACAAATATCACTGCTTGACATATTGTTTGGCATCCTTAAACAAGGAAGGCCAAAAATAGCCAGCTCGTAACACTTTGTATGTAATCCACTTATCAGCGAAGTGACCCCTACAAGGTTCATCATGGGTAGATTTTAAAATGTCAAACACTTCTTCCTCTCTTACACATCTACGGATAATGAGATCTGCTCCGGTGTAAAAGAGGTCTCCTTGGATCCAGGAATATGCAACACTTTTCTGTATGATATTCCACTTTTCATGAGCGTATAAGTGAGGTGGTAATTTTCCAGTGACTAAATAGTTAGCTACATCAGCAAACCATGGGGATTTTGTTGACACAACAAAAAGATGTTCGTCAGGAAAACCATCATCAACATGAATTGCTTCACCAGGATTATTTAACCTTGAAAGATAATCTGCTACTACATTTGATTATCCTGGTCTATCAACAATAGTAATATTAAATTCCTATAACAATAGTAACCACCAAGTCACTCTACCACTAGTTAATGGTTTATTCATCAAATATCTTATTGCGGAATCATCAGTATGCACAAAGACTTCATATCCTGTAATATAATGTCTGAATTTATTAATGGAAAAAATTACAGCTAAAAACTCTTTCTCAGTAACCATATAATTGAGTTCGGCAGGTGACAAGTTTTACTAATGAAATAAATAGCATAAGTTTGTTTGTCTTCTTCTTGTCTTAAATCTTCCCAAATAGCAGTATATGAGGCATCAGAGGAAATACGAAATGGGAGGGACCAGTTTGGTCCTCTCAAAACTAGTGCCTGGACTAATTTTTCCTTCAATGTTTCAAAGGACTGTTGGCAAGTTGTGGACCAAGAAAACTCACTATCCTTAGCCAAAATTCATAAAAGGGGGTATTTATCCTTGGGAAATTCTCAATGAATCTCCAATAGTAGCCCGCATGTCCTAGAAAACCTCTCACTTCCCTTTGATTTTTGGGTATAGGGAAACTCAAATTGACTTCTATTTTTGCAGGGTCAACCTAGATACCTTTGTCAGAAACAAGATGGCCAAGAACCACCCCGCATTGCACATTAATCTACATTTCTTATCACTCAAGGTGAGATGAGCTTCGTGGCAGTGAAGAAGCAATTTTCCTAGATTCTTGAGGGCTTCCTGAAATGAATCACCAAACGCAGAGAAGTCATCCATATAGATTTCTACACACTCAAGGTCATCAAAAATAGCCAACACTGCCCTTTGAAAGGTAGTCGGGGCATTACATAGCCCAAAGGGAAGCACTCAGTAAGAAAATGTACCCCATCGACATGTAAAAGCGGTTTTTCCTTGATCCTCGGGTGCTATCTGTATCTGGTTATATCCACTAAAGCCATCTGGAAAAGAAAAGTACTTATTACCAGCAAGGGTATCAAGTACCTAATCGATGAAAGGAAGGAGGAAGGAATCTTTGAGAATGGCCTTGTTCAATTCTCTGTAGTCAATACAAATGTGCCATCTCCCATATTTTTTTGGGACTAATACTAATGGAGAGACCCACTTGTTGTCAGAAATGGGATAGATAAAATCAACATCTAAGAGTTTTTGCAATTCTTCCTTTACAACGTCTCTTAGAGCTAGGTTCATTCGCCTTTGGGGTTGTTAGACAAGGCAAGCTCCATCCTGAATATTAATATAGTGTGTACAAGTTTCAGGAGGGATGCCTTTCATATCTTCATAACCCCATGAAAAGGCATCATGATGGTTTCGCAACAAATTCACAAGCTGCTCTTGCTATGAAGCATCCAAGTCCAAACTGATATACAATGATTTACTTGGACTAATCTCAACAAGAGTGGTATCAGGATCAATAGTACACAAAGGTGTTGCTAGATATGGTGGTGATGGAGGTAAAGAGTCATATCTTTCTTGAAAATCTAGACTAAAAATATGACTCAATGACTCAAAATTAGGCATGGTGTCTAGATTGTTCAAGAAGTCTTGAATCTCACCCTCCTGCAAGGACTCAACATTCTGATGTATCAAGGAAACAAACTAAGTCTCCTCATCATTACTGTAATCTAACCATAAAGTGTCTCGGAGCTCCTAAATGGATCTAGTAGGTATATACAAGGTGACCTTCTTCCTAGAATCTCCATGGGAAATATACATATCACCAGAATGACATCTGATATAAGCATCGGTCGTAGCAAGCCATGGTCATCCCAAGATCAAGGGATGTCCTCCCATAGGATTCTTTGGCTAAATCACAATGAAATCTGTAGGATATTCCCAAGAGTCTAGGGAAACAACCACATCATCCAGCACCCCTTCTGGCTTGATTTTAGATCTATCTGTTAGTTCAAGCACAGTGGGAGTACGATGAATATGGACCAATCCAAGTTGATCCATGGTTTTCTTGGTCATAACATTAATGGCTACCCCTAGGTCTATAAGTACATTTGAGACAAGGACATCACCTATCTGAATAGAGACAATAGGGTTTTCAAGGTCCGTATTGGTCTAGGTGGATCTCCAGACACTAGTGGCATGGAAAAGGCTCAAAATTCAAAGTGGAAGAAAGATGATTAACTTGACATTAGATTGAAGTTCTTGTCACCCTAATTCCAACGGTGTGAACGACACTCCAATTCAAGTCCAGATGAGGAAGATATAGGCAGTCAAAGTTTTGGTTGACTTTTACTGACTGGGCAGGATTAATGGAGACACAATTTGGATTTTCTCCAGTGGACAGAATCCGGCCAAATTTGGCTGGATTCAGGGCAAAATTTTTGCCTCGTTAAAATGTCTCCTTTGGTCCAAAATCCGAATTTTTAAAAACTTCCATATTGTTTTTTTATAACAAAAATTGTTTAAAAAAAAGGGTGGCAGGCCACCAACCTAGCCACCCCAATCTGTAACATATGTAACATTATGGAGGGGTGGACCACTACCCTTGGCCCCTCCCCCCATACCATGGAACCGTCAGTGTAGAGGATAAGGTAGTGGGCCGGCCCTTGGGGCACGAACCCAACCACCATTAAAATAGACACTGCCCATTAACAAGGATTCGAAACTATAGGATAAGGGACAGGTGAGGTGGGTAGGGTGCCCAAGGTGGGCCCAGCCCAACCTCTCTTCCATTTTAATATTCTGTTATGTAACAAAAGGGAGGGGGCGGGGTTTGACCGCCTGACCTCCTCCACAACAAACAAATCTTAACCACTACGCCAAATAGACTGATTGGTTTTTCCGCCCAAAATTTCATATAAACCTAGCATTTGCTAGTCTGCCTGGGCATGGAGGACTAGGAGCACACACAGAAATCGAGGCGAGACAATTTTTAATTAATTTTTGCAGGTGGAACCATGATCCTGAAAAAGGGCAGGGGGAACCATGATTGAGCAAAATTCTCAAGAGGGTGAAATTTTTGCAGTGTCCAAATTGGACAAATTTTATGTCGATCCCACACCTCTCGGAAACAAAAACCTGATGGCATAGTCAGTTTCCTAATCTGAGAAGTAGATTTTAGAGGACCCAGAGGAGGGAATCTTTGAGGATTCTAGGGGGAATCTAAAATATTCCTTAAGCCCCAAATTTCCACTTTCTCATAATTCAGAAATTTGACAGTCGATTTTGTACTATTCAATGCCACAAATCTGATGGTGTGTTCAGATTTTCCATTTTCTCATTTCATTTTCTAGCCACTTTTCAAAGTGTATTGCAGGTGTCAGCATTCATGTACGAGCAATCATTCCATGAGATTTGACGCCGTGAGATTAATGGTATGAATAACTTCAGCAGCTTGACATCCTTTTCTCCATATGGCCCCTAGATGTGAGATATATGCAGTGTATTCATGTACTTCTTTTGCTATGCATTGTGCGACATAGATCCCTTTTTGATTTTTGATGAGGGATCTTGTTTCTTACTTGTTTTCATGATTCCTACTTGATGTGATGTGGAATCATTTGTGGGATATACTTGTTGTCATGATTCATCATGTTTTGTTTAAGATCCATTTGTCGTTATGTTGATGGGATGCTCATGTTTCACCATGTATGTTTGCATTGAGATCCCTTTTATGCCATGTCAACAGGATGCTCATTATCATCATGCATGAGTTTGTGTCATACTGATAGGAGTCCTTTTTAACTGAGAGTTCCTGTAGCAGAACATCTCTTGGAGCCACTCCCGCGTGAGGGAATTTTCCTTGTATGATAGCGACATCACCTCTTATGTACATCATCACTATTGGCAGCACTTAATGCAGCGGCCTAGACCATGTTGACACCGGGGCCCAGAGACATAGACCCTCCTTGACGAACTCCATTATCAACGTCTTGAGTTTTATGTTGCTGATGATTTTCATGTTCATATTCTTTATAGCATGCAGATGTATTCATTTATGTTCTTTTAAAAATGCAATTTAACACATCACTAAAGTAGAAGGTCTTGGAAGGGTCCTTTGTCACACTCACACTCGGACCCAGATCAAGTGGTATCGGAGTGGTCTTTGCGTGGATGTGAATTGCAAGCGTGAACAATGGAATGTGCAGCGACAGAAGATGAAAAAGCGATGTACAAGACCATGATCAAAATTTCCAAAAGGGTGGAAATATTATATGAAACTCTACAGAAAGAGACAAAGGAAAAGGAGCGATTGCAGCTTCACTTTCGAATCACGAAAGAGGCCTTGGAAGAACTGAAGCACAACAACCAAAATCTTCAAACAAAGAATATTGAATTGAAGATGCCTCTACATAAAGAGAAAGAGGAGAAAAAAAGTTTGCTACAATAGCTGCAAGCAAAGGACGAGGCCTTGGAAAAGCTACAGCGTGACCCATGTGAGTAAAATGTAATTCTCTGAATTCTTGTATGTTTTCTAATGATGGCTTTGTTGTTTTTGAAAATCACACCACGTGAATTGGCTCCAAACTGTTAAAGAGAATGGGGTTAGAAGGAAAAGGCGTGGGTGTTAATGGCCAAGGCTTTGTCAACCCCATCAAAGTAGAAGAATTACCATGTCAGGTAGGACTTGGGTATGATAGAAAGGAAGTTGGGGAATGCACCGAGATGGCTAGCGAACCAAACAATAGATGATGAGAAGCCCTCATCAGTTCTTTCCAAATCGAAAAAGGAGGTAAAAGATGTTGATTTCCTTTTAGTTTCGTCTTCAAACAGTATGATTTCTGTTGGATATTTGGAGATTCCAATCATAGGGACAAACATGAGGCTCCTTAACAAGGCAAGGTACGTGGAGGAAAAAGAACTTGGTGTTAATAACCAAGGCATGAATCAACCATTAGAGGTTAAGTAGAGACCTCGATTTGGAGGCTTGAGATACACCGAGGGAGAATGCTCGAAGGTGTCAGATTCTTCCGAGATATCGTCGAAATCATCGGGGAAAGGGAATGATGGGAACACATCCCCATCATCCCATGGCAAGGAAAGAGCTAAGGCAAGCTCTCATCGCCATACTTACACCTGAGACAACAAGGAAAGTTATAACCAATCTCGACATTTGAATGTTCATTTTGATTATAATCATGTTGTTAATGATGAACGTAAAACATGGAATCAAAAAACCTTTATCTTTTGTGGATTACATAACCATACTTTTTCTAAGTGTTGGAAAAGAATAGTAGCACACAAAAGGATGAGGCATGAAAGACCCTCTCAACAGCAGGTAAAGAAACATGGTAAGCAGATTTGGAGGAAGAAAACCTATTGCAGTCATTGCGACAAAAGTGGCCATCAAAGAGTCGCTTGTTGAAGGCTCCATCCAGAGCAGTGCCTTAAACACAAAGTGTCGGTGCATGAACCAGGTGAAACAAGTGTTAGACAAGCAAAACCACCACAGGGGGGTGACCCATTCACAACGATAAGTTAGAAATGGTTTCTAGATATGTTAGGTTTTCATGGTCATGCTTTTGTAAATCATTTGTTGCATTTTAAAATATAAAAGTGATGATATATGTTCCATCACTTGTTAAGCAGTGATGATGTTTGGTCTTATTTTGAGTTGCATGATAAACTATGAAAGTGATGTCGTGTTTCCATCACTCATAAAAAAAAAATGAAGTTTTACCTTATTGTTGTAAATCATTTGTTGCAGTGATGATGTGTTTTCCATCACTTGTTGGAGCAACAATGATATGTTGGCCTTGTTTTCATATCTAGGGTATTGTTTCCATTTTGATGTAAACTTGACCACTGAGTATGTGTTATAAACTTGTGGCAGGTATGGGATGCTTGGGTCATTAGTTGGTCATGTAAGTCAAGCAAGTAATTTGCAAAAAAATGTACTATAGGTTGCAGAGGTTGCAGGTGTTGGCTCATCGCTTAAGGCTCTGAAGAACAAAGGTGAAGGAGATGGAAGCGAGGCCTTTCAGGAAACTTGTGATGCAGACAAGGTACATAGAAGTTGCAGGTTATTTTTCATGCTTTTGGAGGACCAAAATCTCCTCAGTGGGGAGGATGATCCAGGTGGATCTCCAGACACCAGTGGCATGGAAAAGGCTCAAAATTCAAAGTGGCGAAAAGATGATTAACTTGACATTAGATCAAAGTGCTCGTCTCCCTGATTCCAATGGTGCGAACGACACTCCAATCTGAGTCTGGATGAGGAAGATCGAGGCAGTCAAAGTTTTGGTTGACTTTTGCTAACTAGGTAAGATTAAAGGAGACACAATTTGGATTTTTTCTGGCTGACGGAGTCCGGCCAACTCTAGCTGGATTTCGGGCGATGTTGTCGCCTCGTTAAAATGTCTCCTTCGGTCCAAAATCCAGATTTTTAAAAACTGCCATATTGTTTTTTTTATAATAAAAATTGTTTATAACAATCTGTAACATATGTAACATTATGGAGGGGTGGGCCACTACCCCCAGCCCCTCCCCCCATACCACGAAACCATCAGCACAAAGGATAAGGTGGTGGGCCAGCCCTTGGGGGACAGACCCAACCACCATTAAAACAAACACCGCCCATTAATATGGATTCAACACTGTAGGATAAGGGACAGGTGAGGTGGTCGGGCCACCAAAGGTGGCCCAGCCTAACCTCTCTTCCATTTTAATATTTGGTTACGTAAAAAAAGGGAGGGGGTGGGGTTCGACCGCCTGACCTCCTCCACAACAAACAAATCTTAACCACTATGCCAAACAAACTCATTGGTTTTTCTGCCCAAAATTTCATATAAACCCAACATTTTCCTAGTGTGCCCTGGCATGGAGGACCAGGAGAATGCATGGAAATCGAGGCGAGACAATTTTTAATTAATTTTTGCAGGTGGAACCATGATCTTGAAAAAGGGCAGGCAAAACCATGATTGAGCGAAATTCTCAAGAGAGTGAAATTTTTGCAGTGTCCAAATTGGACAAATTTTATGTTGATCCTACACCTCTCAGCGACATGAACCCAATGGGGTAGTCAGTTTCCTGATCTGAGCAACAGATTTGTAGAGGACTTGGAGGAGGAAATCTTTGAGGAATCTAGGGGAAATCTAAAAGATTCCTTAAGACTTTCTCAGAATTCAGAAATTTGACAATCGATTTTGCACTTTTCGATGCCACAAATCTGATGGTGCATTCAGATTTTCCATTTGCTCATTTCATTTTTCTGGCACTTTTCAAAGTGGATTGAAGGTGTCAGCATTCATGTACGAGCAGTCATTCAATGAGATTCGATGTTGCGATATTGATGGTACGAACAACTTCAACAGCTTGACATCCTTTTCTCCAAATGGCCCCTAGATGTGAGGTATATGCAGTGTGTTCATGTACTTCTTTTGCTATTCATTGTGTGACATAGATCCCCCTTTGATGTTTTATGAGGGGTCTTGTTTCTTACTTGTTTTCATAATTCATGCTTGATGTGATGCAAAATCATTTGTGGGATGTCCTTGTTGTCATGATTCTTCATGTTTTGTTTGAGATCCCTTTGTCATTATGTTGATGGGATACTCATGTGTCTCCATGTATGTTTTCATTGAGATCCATTTTATGCCATGTCGGCGGGATGCTCATTATCATCATGCATGAGTTTTTGTCATACTGATAGGAGTCCTTTTTAATTGAGAGTTCCTGTAGCGGAACATCTCTTGGAGCCACTCCCGCATGAGGGAATTTTCCTTGTATGATAGCGATGTCACCTCTTATGTACATCATCACTATTGATAGAACTTAATGCAACGTCCTACACCATCTTGACACTGGGGCCCAGAGACGTAGTCCCTCCTAGACGAACTCCGTTATCAACGTCTTGAGTTTTATGTTGCTGATGATTATCATGTCCCTCTTCTTTACAACATGTAGATGTATTTATTTATGTTATTTTAAAAATGCAATTTAACACATCACCAAAGTAAAAGGTGTTGGAAGGGTCCTTTGTCACACTCAGACCCGGATCAGGTATATTTTTCCATGTGCATACACCTTGTCATTAACTCTGCCGCCCAACCAACAAATTGAATAGTTTGAGGTTCCAATCTTCTCCTTCCTGGATTCTTGAGATAGTCTTCCCTAATGATTTTTGTACAAATGGGGATCTCTTTAATAGCTTGGAGAAAAGGTACCCTTATGAAAAGGCTCCTAAGCTCAGAAGCCAGGCTAGACTTAGGAATGGGGTCTTTCGTCTCCACAGCTAACCTGTTTTGATAGGGAGGTCGGTTGGAAGAAGATGGCAAGGGCTCAGAAGGTATAGGGATAGGATGAATGGTATCATCTTCTTTGGAATCGTCATTAGTTTCCTCCTCTCCTTTCTCATTGATAATCACCATAGGTTGATTTTGATTTTCTGAGGTTACTACCTTCCCTGATCTCAATTGGAGATGATTGACTCCAACTGGCATAGATTGATATCTAGATGAAGAAAGAGGGTTCATTGAATGGATCATTTGTACCACTTTATTATTGGGTTTGGGTAAAGGTTGAGCAAACAGCTGAGAAGGTTGAAACGGTGGAGGTAAAGGTAATTGCGGCATAGGATGACTCAGCTGAGATAATGATGGTTGTGGCATTGGGTAAGGTGCATATGTAGGAGGGTATGATTGCATAGGTGCAGGATAGGAATGATGTGAGTGATGTGAATGGTTTGCCCTCTCCATCCTTGTTGCCAATATTTGAGGGTTGTCCATATTGATATTGGTTCCCATGCTGCCAATGTTGAGAGTGACTAGTGTTAGGATAGCAATATGAGTGTGCATTATAATAAAAAAAAGTGTGGTGGAGGTTCAGGAACCATACTTGCACTTACCTGAGGCTAATTTCTTTGTTCTCCCATAGCATGTAGTGATTCGGCTTCAGGTTGTCCTCCCTCAATACAGCTTTAAGCCCAGGTATGGAGGGACATTTTTCTGTAGCATGGTTCTCTGCAAAAATTGCACATTTATTAGTTTATTTAATATCAAGAGGAAATTCTCTTAAAGGATGCTTTCTTCTACATCTTGGACAGAAAATAGATAATGAATCTTGCTCTTTTATAAGTTTTTGTTGAAACTTCAAAGAGTCTATTTGTTTACTAACAATATTCATTTTTCAATTTTCATATTATCCATTTTGTTTTCTAATCCAATAATCATAGCATTAATAGATTCGGTTTTCCCATTTCTATTTCGAATTCCTTTACCAGATATATATTGGTTCCTCAATAATTTCCTACACAAGTCACAGATCTCGTCACAAGGTTTTTGAGCAATATCCTCTTGTCCTAACAGATTTATATTACTCCTAGCATCATTAGTAAGCTCACGTAAGAACAAGGTTCTAATGGTACTTAGATCAAATTTTTGCTTTGACCTTTGAAGGATGTACAAGAATCTCTCCAAGTAGTCCTCTAGCATCTCATCATCATTTTGCACAATAGTAAAGATTTCATCTTGAATATCTCTAGTTTTACAATACTTCTGATATTTCCATAAGAACACTCTCTTTATTTGCTCCCAAGAAGTTATAGTGTTTCCTCCTAGTCCCATGAACCAACGGAGTGCTGCGTCCTTGTGAGTTGCAGAAACAACTTTAACTTTTGGGCATAAGGTGAATAATCATAACTTCTACACAAAATATCAAACTCAAATAAGAAAGATTCTGGGTCTTCATGTACCTTACCATAGAAATGAGGAAGAGTTGATGCTTAAATATTTTTCATTTGTACTTGTGTATTAGGATTCACAATCGAGAATCCGAAAGTGGCTTGTTCCTCATTTACCTTATTTTCACCACTTCCTTCTACGTGGTATTCCTCATCTACCATTATTGTTCTTCCACATGAAATACTCTCAATAGCTTAGCAAGGCTGACTATGGATTCCAATAGTCCCCTTCTTCCCCCTTATGGGCTGTGTCACCCCTGAACCACTACTACCAGAGCCCAAGTGGATTGTTCCTGCGTGATGAGTTTGAGTTTGTTTAGACTTTCTGCTTGCAAAAGAAGGCCCAATATGAGATTTGATTTCAGATTTGTCAGTATTTCTTTGGCCCCTAGTGGGCTTCGGACTCCTACCTCTTTTAGGCATTCATTTCAAAAAATGACAAAATGAAATTCAAATAAAAACTGCAATTTTCAAAAAACTAAATCAACACCTATAAATTCCTTCAAACAATAGAAGCACACTGCAGAAAAAAATAATAGCAGACTTACCCCTATTGAAAAAAAAGAAAAGTTCTTACCAATTCAAATTGCATCCCCCTGCAACGGTGCTAAAACGTTGGGTGTAGGAATTGCGCTTAAGCAAACTCCTCAACACTTAATTGTCAACCCTGGGGTTTCGGAAACTTAGAGACAAAGCATAGGCAATGCCAGAAGTGGTATGAAATTTTCCTATTCCTAATGCTACTTCTTAAAGGAAATGTTTGCAGAATCAGACAGAAAACAATCTTAAAGGTAATTGACACCAAAGAAACTCTAGTGCTGGAATGTAAAAGAACAATTTGCAAGTAAATCAAGTAAAGGAGTTTTCCAACAACTGGAAGCAATCTTAAATGCTGGAATGAAATGCTATGTTTATCTTCAACTAGATGGTTAATAGTCTAACAAGTGGGCCCTTACAAAGATCTGTTTTCCTCTTGATCTTCCTTCTACACAAACAACATGTTCTTGTACTATTGCAATTTGTTTGCACTAGTGCAGGTACAGTGCCTCTGTGTAAAAGTATATTTTACCTCCCTTACTAAAGATTTATGTCTTTTTGGAGGTGCTCGAAGCCGCAAGGCTTAGAGCACTCTGTTTCTATGAAATGAGACCAGCTCTTGCACCAAGGTAGAGTTTCCTTCACCAAAGTTTCCAATTTACTTTCGAAAAGATTGAAAGACGTGTTGAAAAGAATTGCAATTGCAAACGAACTTCTGAGATAAATTATGTATGGAAAAGAAATGATTTAATTAATTAAATCTTGCAATGGAAGTAAACTTCATGAAATGAAAGAAACTTGAAGTAATCAAAGTAGTAGTCTAAGTGATCTGCATGTATCAGCTAGCTTTCACAATCCACTTAAATGATTTATGTTCTTTATTCATAAGTCATAAAATGCAAGTATAAAGTGTCTATGATAAATTCATGTAATCATTCTCAAATCCTTCAGAAAAGCACTCTTAATGTTAAGGATGCTTATTGAAATTAATAATATATTTTCTTGTAGAAACAACTTAAAATGGTAAGCAGTAAGAGAAATGCAATATTTGCTATGAAAGGAATAACTGAACCGGAATGCAGGAAACTACATGCAATGGTACAGGAAGAGGCTTCTTGCATGATCCAAGCGGAAGCAATTGAGACCATAATTACGAGTAAAGAAATGCAAGAAAGGAATTACAAGAAAGAAATAAAGTTAATCAACTTCCAAGCCACGGATCTGCTCACACTTTACTACAGAATAGATTTAAATCAGAACTTCAGAAGTAAAATCTATTCACACCACGCAACTACAAAGGGAAATATTCACACATATTTCCAAATGGTGAAAGAACAAGGGTAAACAAGCTGGGTTGGTTGGGCCCTAGGCAACCAACTCATTTCCCATTTAAGAAATAAGATGATTCAGCACTCAAGTATGCATGAAAGATATATTAAACATAACGTATGAGTAATATGGCGAGTTCCTTGTATTACTTGATCAACAAATGTACATAGTAGTGTGAGTCCAGCCCAGAACCGAGGGCGATACCAAATTACATAGAAAATGAAATTACAGCCTAAGGATCGCTAGCTAGTTCTACCTACAATCTACATTTTATACATTCTTTTAGCCTTAGTCGTATTCCACTAATTACAGCTATTCAGGCCTTTCGGCTTAACGGACTAGTAACCAAACATTACAAAATTGGTTATCAATTATAATAGAATGTTTACTTCGCTAGCCATAGACCATCCTTGGCAAATATCCCTAACTGTGCGCCACCTATATCCATCCTTAGTTAATCAGCAACCGAACTCGGATTCATGGATCAAAATGTCTGTGTGGAAAGATTCATCTCATAGAAATCTCAGAACAATTATCGTTGGCAGTGCAGGAATCTACCTGCACTGATCATGCTAACTCATAATTAACACTTAGTTTCTCAATTACTTCTAGGAAATTAACATAAGTTACAAGAGGTACTTAATAGGCATGAAATCTATGTAAAAATGATTAATAAAGCACTTTAATAAATCTTAATGTAATATACGAAGCATATTCTAGAATAGGTAGTTATGTTGGACTAGTGCAGGAAAGAGAGGTTTAAGTCAAGATAAAATAGACTCGGTTAATGTTTATAGAAATGGGGTAAAAATAGAGCAATTTGGGACACCAACATCAAACCCACATGGGATGTGAACAATTAATTACCTTTACTATTAACATATATGTACATTTATAATACATTCTTGTGACTATTGGATTCATCTTCCAACGTCTCTTGGACTCCTTTGACCGTTCAGCTCCCACATTAATCCTTGGTAGATTAGGTGCCCAACAAACATTTTGTGAACAAATGGGGTATCCCCTAATGACCTAGAAGGAAAAGGAGAGTGCGGAAATATAGACTTCTGACTACTTCATAAGGTGAAAGTGATGGAGGCTATGGCTACATCGAGTCTAGATCAGAATGTCATGAAGAAGAGTCCAACACCAATTAGACTATTGTTCTTGATTTGCTGTGAAGATGCATTTCTCCTGATTAATCTTTCACAACCAAAGTCGTTTTCTATCCAGATTTGCATAGATTTATTAGAGGGCACAAGTGATTATGATATCAAATAATGGCCATTGAATTTGTCCTTATCTGGTTTAGCGTTTTCTTGCATTTTGGTACTTGATTATTTTCATTGTTTTGGGTGTGTTTTTGTTGGAGTTTATAAAAAGTGCAAAACTAGTTAAATGAACAGAATAATATAATTAAATTAGTGGTTCTCTTCGTTCTTCGGTGCCAAGAGAATGTATCACTAATTTGATTGTGTGAATCTGTTATTCACCGATGGACCTTGTTGTGCTTTAGGCTTCAAGAGCATCAGCTACAAGTTTTGGTATGAGATCCATGTGTATAGAAAGGCCAGTTGCATAATTGGCTACTGGATACAATCCAGTATCAAGATTGTCCTTTGGGAGATCGAGAAGTGTCAATTATACAAAGTTCATAAAATATGGTTATAGATGATTGTGTCTTAAATTATTTGAATGGGAAGCTCAAATATTATGGTGGTGAAAAGAAATTTGTCTGGAGACTTAAGAGGGGGGATAAGTGCCAAGGAACACCAGTTAGACAGATGTGCTCTAGAACCCAGTATAGGGTGAATGGGTGAGCGTTATATGTGTGAGCGTTAGATGTGTAAGCATTAGATGGTTGAGCGTTAAATGTGTAACAGTTAGATGTGGGATGTGAGTTAATAAATTTATGAACATATTTTTAGATAAAAGGAAATATAATATACATATCACATTATATAACATATAAATAGTACTTATAAATTAACATCCATTTTACCATAACCATTTTTAAATTTAATTAATAAGCAAATGCAAGTTCTATATTTACAATATAAAAATATTTTTAATTATGAATATTTACCATGGATATTATTAACTTCTTGTTGACGGTGATGGACCCGCCAACATTCAGGGGATCTCCCCGGTATGAAGTCTCAACTAGACCTCACACCGTTTGGTGTAGGAGTCTCATCCAGTATGAAGGCCCAGTTTCCATTATCTTAGAGATTTGACTTAGCTCTCATTGTTCAGCACATGAGAGTTTTATACTTGTAACTTCAAGAAAGCGAGGTGAGTGTGCTTGGTGAGTTCTTAATGTGCCTCTGTGTTTGGGTTCTCTTACTGTCAAAAGGAGGAAGCAAAGTGAGCCTCTTGATGAGAGGGAATAGTCCCAACCCAGGAACAAACCCACATGAAAAACAACAAGGGTCTATCTAGCATCCAACAATAGTCCATAAAGGATGCGGCAGTTGTGAAAACCAAATATCAAGGGAAAACACGTACGTTGTCCAAAGAAATAGTCCACATGGGGGTGACAATCGTTGAAACCAAGAAAACAAAAAGATGGTTTGTCTAATGTCAGGCAGAGTAGTCCACACAGACATGAAAACAGTGATAAGGAATACAACACATCTTCAACAATATGAGTACTAAAATAACCGAAGTAGTTCAGCTATCTTCGTACAAGTTAAGCAAACATTCATTACAAAAGTTTAAGGAATAGTCTTACAAACAGATACAAAACACGTGTAAAAATGTGTTGGCGTGAGACAGGCTTCTGAATTAAGCAAAAGATCCAAGAAACATTTGTACACCATACATCACTAGTCCTAGTAGTGGGATGTTGGAGATATTTCTCACTCCTCAAAGAACATACTACAAACTCTCAAGGATATATGGGAGGAGGCAAGGTATATATAGCCAAGGGGGAATAACTAACCCTTGTGACTCTTTGAATTCCCTCATGACTGTTTGACTTATTATGAATTTTTGACTTTAAATGACTCTTCAACTTCATATGTGGGTTTCTTGGACTTCCACTTTAGATTACATTGATTACAACAAGTATGTCCCATAGTAGTGATGTGGCCAAGACAACTCATGACACAACTCAACATGACACTGCTGACATGTATTAGCTAATTGTGGTGTCCATGTCGAGCTTTTGTGCTGCTAAGTGATGGTATGTTCTTGGTGTAACATGTCTTCACCTCCACATGGTAAAATGCACGGGGTCTTTGATGGTATTGGTCTTTTCTTGACGGTGCATGTGTATGTTTCCCTTTCGCTCGCTTGCTCTATGTGCTTCATGTGTTTGTTTGACTATGAGAAAGTCTTCTAACATGCACCTATTCTTCATCATGTTCGTTATCGCACCACATTTCATCATTGTGCCTATTCCTGCAATAACTCATGACGAGACAACATCAAATCTAAAATATCCTAGTTTAACATGATGCATTGTTTTCCATTTCGGTGCAGGTGATCGGGAGAGGGACAAGGCACTGAAATTGCATAGAGCACAATACAAGTCGGTATGCAAGGCTCCGGAGAACTGTCGGGAAAAATTGCGTAGATGTCACTAGGAGGCAGATTTGTGCAATCCAGGACAAAAATGACAGCGGTGGGGCAAAACCCAGCGAGGAGGTAGAATTGTGAAGTTTTCGGGAGGAAGGCCAGGCAGGGTGTCGGGGAAATGCTAGGCCAATCTACGTAATTTTCAAGGGGAGCATTGGGCAGGGCATCCATATGGAATCTGTGCATTTTCTCCGGGGAAGAATGTGGGTAGTAAGAGGCACTAGCAGAAAAATCTACGCAGTTTTCCAGAGGAGGACATGATCGGGCTGTAGGAGCTGCTGGTCAAAATTGCGTAATCTTGGGAGATAGTGTGGGCCCGGACATAACTGCACAATTTATGGCTTGACTACAGAGTGGGACAAAAGGGTAGGTGATGGATATATCTACACGATTTTCTAAATGAGAGCAGAGCATGCTAGCAGGGAAGCCTTCCTATCAGATCTGTATAGTTTTTGGGCTAAATGCAGAGCAGGGCATAAGGGAAGGTGACTGACAACTCTGCGCAATTTTTGGGTTGACTGTAGAGTGGGGTAGAAGGGCAGGTGATAGAGAACTTTGTGCAATTTCTGGGTTGATTACAGAGAAGACTAGTAAGGAAGCCTGCTTGACAGAATTTCCTGGGACAATGTAGTGAAAGTCAGCAAGGGCCTATGCCACATGTTTGCACAGTTTCTGCAGGTAGTGCAAGGTAGTCAGGTTGGACAAGTTCTGTGAATTTTTGGAGATCAATACAACCCTGGGTCACAACTCAAGTCATTTCTCCGGTTGACTAGCAAGAGGCTTAATGGTCTTGCGGGAAGCGCAAACTAGATCGGGTTCTAGGACAACTTTTGCGTAGTTCTAGGAGACAGTCAACTGGCTCATTTCCAGAATTGTGTAGTGTAGGTTGTCCGAAGTATAGAATCAAGCTCTGCATAGTTCTGGTCAGCAGTGCAAGATCACTGAGATTGGGGTCCGTTGACAGATTTTTCATGAAAATGACTCCGATTGATAGATTTTTCAAGAAAATGACTAAGTGTGGAAGCAAGTGTACTTGTGCATACATGACAATGTGATCACACACTTAGCACGACTCGATGAAAAGACACCTCAAACCAACAAGACAAATATGTGCTTAGTTAGACTGACTCAAAGGTTAAGAGCGACAAATGCGACAATTGAGATATGTCTTTGAACGACACTTGCGTGACAGTGCTTACAAATTTGTGTGCGAGTGCGACCGATGTCGACAGAGTGAAAACAACTTATTCACACAAGGAAAAAAATTTAAAAATGCTAGAACAAACTCACAAGCATGACATAACGATCAACATGTTTAAAGGCGACTGGTGTTGGATCAAGAAAAAAAGGGTGTGAAGACTCAACAAGAGCACACGGGATGAGCCCAAGTGTTTGTGACCATCAAGGGAAAAACCAAGGAAGGCTTCAAAATTTGTATGTAGGCCAAAATTTTGGAGGGTATTGCAGCTGCTACAACACTTCTAAATAGGCATTTTTACAATACCATGGGATCATACCCATAAAAGAAAGATAGAGAGTGGGAGGGAGTGGAGGGAAGAAAATTATAATACCATGGGCTAATACAATGGTTTATCAATAACATGGGCCATCTAAAATTTACATTATGAATCTAGGCTTTTAATTATTCTTTTATAATACCATGGGCCAATACCATCTCTTATCAATACCACATGCCCAAAAACTATAAGTTGTTTGAAAATCAAAATATTTTACAAATACTTTATTTTAATTTAATTTTTTAACATTTTTTAATTAAATCTAAAAACAAAAAGGTTATAATTACTTTTCAGGTATATCTACACCATCCATCCTCACGACTACTAAAAGTATTTGCATAGAGATTAAATCGAGGTTTAATAAATTAAAAGTGAGAATACTTTTATATATACATATGTGAAATTTACATCATATAACTAATATCATAAAGAACCAGGATAGGTGCATCTTAACCAAGGATCCAATCCAAGAGAGAAAGAAAAGCGACTAACAATGATAGAGGAAAGATAGTGCATGATTCTTTTAAGTTTCTTATTATTTTATTTTCTTGGATATGATTGATCCAAAATATAGGTTTAATATTTTATAACCAATTATGTTTTTTTTTGTTAGATAGTTTCTTAAATACAATACAATGGGATCATATTTAAGAGAGAGAGTGTGTGAGATGGAGGGGGAATAGAGTGGGGGAGAGAGAAATAGAGGTGGGAGAAACAAGGAGAGAAGGGGGGGTGGGGAAGAGAGGAGGAGCGAGGGAGGGATAGAAGGAAGGATTTAGAGGGGGAAAGAGAGGGAGGGAAGAACAAATACATTGAAGGATAGAGGTGGAGAGAGAGAGGGAGTGACAAGGGAGAGTTGAGGATGGAATGAGGGAGAGAGGAGATGAGGAAAAAATAGAGAAAATGAGAGGGTAGATATAGGAAAAGAAGTGGAAGAGAGATATGAGGAGACATAGATATGGAGGGGGGAGAGAAGGAGAGAGGGAGGGAGATAGTGATAGAGTTGGAGGGTGGAGAGAGAGGGAGAGTTTGATGGGGGGGATAGAGAGAGGGAGGTGGGAGAGAAAGGGAGAGAGAGGAAGGAGGAGAAAGAGGACTTGAGAGAGAGGAGAGAGAGGGGGGAGAGAGATATGGCGTTGGAAGGGGAAGAAAGACATGGAGAGAGAAAGGTGGAGATGGAGAGGGAGTGACAAGGGAGAGATGGAGAGATGGTTAGGGAGAGAGGAGAGAAAGGGGTAACAGATATAGAGGGGGGAGATAAGGGGAATATAGAGAGAGATAAGTGGAATAGAGAGAGGTAGAGGAAAAGGGAGGGAGAGTGAGATAGATAGATAGGGAGAGAGAGTGTGTATGTTTTCGTGGTAAGAAGGAGAGACAAGGGGAGATAGAGATATAGATGGAGGGGGAAGAGAGGGAAGAAGAGAGAGGAAAAGAGAGGGAGGAGGAAAAGAGATATATGGAGAGAGAGAGAGAGAGAGAGAGAGAGAGAGAGAGAGAGAGAGAATTGGAAGAGAGAGAGGGAGAGGAAGAGGGAGGGAGGGAGGGAGAGAGAGAGATAGATAGATATGGAGAGAGAGTGTGTATGTTTGGGGATTGATACAGATAGATAGTGGGAGATAGATATATACATGGAGGAAGTAGAGAGAGAGGGGGGGGATGAGATAGAGAGGAGAGGAAGAGGGAGAGATAGATAGATAGATAGATAGATATGGAGAGAGAGAGTGTATGTTTTTGGGCTGATATTGAGAGATAAAGGAGAGACAGAGGGGGTAAGAGAGAGAGTGTATGTTTTTGGGCTGATATTGAGAGATAAAGGAGAGACAGAGGGAGATAGGTATATAGATGGAGGGGGTAAGAGAGAGAGAGAGATAGAGAAACAAATAATGAGAGATGGAGGGAGGTATATATATAGATGCTAGGGGAAGAGGGGGAAGAAGAGAAAGTTAGAGAAATGGAGGGAGAGGCGGAGAAAGAGAGACAAGGGAGAGAGGGAGGGGGAGAGAGAGAAGGAGAGAGGAAGGGAGATATACACATAAAGAAAGGTGGAGAGAGAGGGAAGAATAGATGGAGACGCAAAGACAAACACAGACATAGAAGTTAGAAATAGAAATTTATGAATATTTTGGTTTTTAACTAAAATAGATGTTTTGATTTCAGTGTAGTTGTTGATTTCTATTACTAATTGATTGCTTTCACTAGATGCATTGATTTCAGTTTAGATGTCATTTTCTAATGTTATTTAATACCTTACACTATATGCATTGATTTCAATATAGATTTTGATTTCTACTCCTAATTGATTGTTTGCACTGGATGCATTGGTTTCAATGTAGATATTGGTTTCTAATCCTATTTGAACAATTGCACTAGATTCATTGATTTCAGTGTAGATTGATTTATAATCCTATTTAATACCTTACACTAGATGCATTGATTTCAGTGTAGATGTCGATTTCTAGTCCTATTTGATACCTTACGCTAGATGCATTGATTTTAGTGTAGATGTTGATTTCTACTCCTATTTGATTGCTTGCACTAGATGCATTGATTTCAGTGTAGATATTTATTTCTAATCCTATTTTATTGCTTACACTAGATGCATTGATTTCAGTGTAGATGTTGATTTCTAATCCTATTTGATTGTTTGCACTAGATGCATTGATTTCAGTGTAGATATTGATTTCTGATTTGATGAAACTAGATGTATGATGCACGGTAATTTCAAAGTAATTAGACTAATATTGTGCATTGACTTCACTGTAAGCATATCTATGCCCCCTCCATCTATATCTGATTCGAATTGGATCCATGAAGATTATCAAATTTCCTTGACTGTATCAAATCAGGACAGACTTCAAATTTATGGACAAAGGGCTATCAGGAAGATCTCTAGACAGTGGTAGTTTGCAGCCAACAAGGAATGACGAGGACCTTGGTTAAAGCACGCTGACCGATGCTCATGGAGACCACGCTAGAAGCAAAACTGGTTGTTAGGAAGGCCGAATCAGGAAACAAAGGCCATTTCTGATGCGCGATTAGTGCTTAGTGCTAATCTTGCATCGCTGGGAAAAACCCCTCGAGAAGGAAAGGCCCCGAGCACTCGGTCACATGGGAAGCCAGGAAACCGTAGGAAAAGCACTAAGGCAAAAGGTGGGTCCTGCGCTCCAAAACCGGCGGTATATCAGAGGCCTCCTTGGGCGGTAAGTGAATTTGGCTGAAAACGAGTGATTCTATTCATCGCATGACATGTGTCCTGCGGATGAGAGAGAAAACCACCTCTCCTTTTACGCTAACAGTTGAGCAAGTCAACCGCACGAAATGAGTGAACATCGTAGGATCTGGGGGCTCCAGATCTGATGGGGGAGATTGCACCTGATGAAGGAACCAGATTTGACAGGGAAATTAAGTCGCAGCATATAAAAGTCTGAAGTCTGACTTGACTGTTGAGTTGGCGAATGAGTCATTCCACAGTGTAACTAAAATACTGAACCATTGAGGATGAGCTGGCGCAGTTCGTGAGAGGACAAGTGGCCACTCCCTGTGAGACATTGACGATGACATAGAGGCAAGAAACTCCAAGCAAACAACAACAGGTGATCCAAAGGGGCGAAAGAGGAAATGAATGGTCAAGGATAGATTGGCTTTAAACCATGAATAAACAGAGAACAAAACACAAAGAGAGAAAGAGAGAGAGTGAAGAAAAGATAGTGAAGCAAGAATAAAAAAACAGAGAGTTGAGCTAACCTAAGGCAGCATCGAGCAGACAGAAGGCTTGAGAGGTTCAAGCAATCCCTGTAAGGGTCTGTCAGGAATTTAGTACCACATTGGGCTCCTCCAATTAAAGACCAGAGAGGTCAAGACTTGGAAAGGAAAAGAATCTAAGCACTCTAGTGGCTTGGGGAATCCAAGAACTACCCTGCTAGGCATTATCTATTTCAGGAGACTCAAATTGAGGTCCTCTTTGTAAATCTCTGCTTTAAAGACACAATAAAAGAAGGCCACCACTAAAAGTTGGACCGGAGACGTAGCCCTAGAGAATAGGGTGAACTCCTTATTAATTTGTTGTGTTCTTGTATTTTCTTACTGTGTTTCCCTTACTATTTTCCATTTTTCAGTGTATGAGTATTTTGCAATTTGATCAATCCATTACCTAAAATAATATAGACACACACCAACACATGAGTCTGTAATACCTTCATTCATTAATTATTTAACTGATATCACTCAAGAGTGATTTTCAGATCAAGTGGTATCAGAGCTCTAGGCTGTTAAGGTTAGACAAGCTTGTGTTGGTTTAGCTATTGAATGCTAACTAGATCAAAGCACAAATTAGGAGAAGGAGAGTTGGTCAAAACTAATCCTGAAATTGGGAGAGTCTATCCTCGGATGACAATGTCAGAGGAAGGTTCTATGGGGTCAAACCCTCAATTCATAGATAGTTTCCTAGCCATAAAGTCCATGGTAGAAGAAATATATAGGGACTTTAGAAAGCATAAGGATGAAGATTCATTAGGCTCTAAACAAGACAAAGGAGAAGATGAGTCTCACTTCCATGACCACTCAAAAGGAAAAAGGAAAGCGGAAAGCTTTCTCACACCTCCTAACAACCCTGAACACAAAAAGAAAGCATCTTTGATCAAACTAGATGTTAAATTTGATTTACCTATATATGATGGAGAGTTGAATGCAGAAAAGATGGACAATTGGATTAGACAAATTGATGTTTATTGCAGAGTATAGAACATCAACTCAAACAAGAGCAAGATTCAGCTGGCAAGCCTACGCTTTGGAGGCACTGCCTTGGTTTGGTGGGAAGGCAGAAACCAAGCTGATATGAAAATACATGGTAAGACTATCTCTGTCTGGAGTGAATTTGTTTCTGCAATCAAAAAATAGTTCTATCCATTGGCCTACATGCAACAAGCCATGATGAGTTGGCAAACTCTTTGACAGTTGGAAGGAAAAAGTGTGCAAGGGTACACTCAAGAATTTAGAAAGAGAGCATCGATTCTAGGAATTTCATTAAACTCACCTGAGACTCTGTTGAAGTACATTGGTGGTCTACATAGCTACATGAGGCACACTATCCTCATGTTTAATCCACTAGTATAGATGAGGTATCTGTACAAGTTACTCATCTAGAGGCTAGAGGAAAGAATGGAAGTCCAAAAGTTGGGGGATCATCCCAACCCACTGCAAGCAAGAATAAGGAGAAAAGAAAGAAGAAATGGAGAGCAAGGAAGGCTAACACTACACAAAAAAGCAAGGCTTCATGCACTCACTGTAAAAAGGATGGGCATGATGATGAGCACTGTTGGATTCTGCATCCAGAGCTGAGACCTAAGAAGTTTGAGGGAAAGAAGACGAAGACTGCTGTAGCTATTCAGAAAGATTTGAGGTCAGACTCAGGAGATGAAACAACCATTGCAGCCATAAGTATAAAAGTTTGTCTGCTTTAGAGAATGTTGAAATCAAGAAGTAGGTGCAGGAGTTGCTCGAAAAAGGGTTCATCAAACCTAGCACATCACCATGTTGGTCACCAATCGTTTTGGTGAGAAAGAAAGATGGCTCATGGAGAATGTGAATTGATTACCGAGCATTGAATAAGATAACAATAAAAAATCGTTATCCCCTTCCTCGCATAGATGATCTTTTAGATCAATTGAAAGAAGTTGTTTATTTCTCCAAGCTAGACTTGCATAATGGATACCATTAGGTCAGAGTTGCAAAACAAGATGCAGGGAAGACTGCTTTCAAAACAAAGCAGGGATTGTATGAGTGGTTGGTTATGCCTTTTGGCCTAACTAATGCTCCTGCTACTTTCATGAGATTAATGAATGATGTACTTAGACCTTTTCTTG
>APFE030168462.1:0-38508 GCA_000404065.3 Pinus taeda
AGGCTTGCAAGGTAGCTCGTAACGTTGAAAGTGCATTAGCAGCCCAATACAGTCGCCCAAATTTCTCCGCTAAAGGTTGCCCCCCACAGGCTCACAACACGACTAAAACACTTAAAGTCCAAAAGGTGTCACCTGCGGAGATGGACGAAAGAAAAAAGCAAGGCCTATGTTACTACTGTGATGAAAAATACTCCCTAGGGCATAAATGCAAGGAGCCCAAATTTTTTCAAATTGATGCCACTGACTACAGCTCAACAGAGGAAGAGCCACCACTGGAGGAACATGAGCCGCTTGAAAAGACAACCAAAAGGACAATGTCTCTGATGAACCAGTTATTTCGTTGCATGCTTTTGCAGGGATTTCTTCCCCTCAAACTCTCAAAATCAGAGGTTTTATTAAACATCACCCAGTAGTAGTCTTGATTGATAGTGGAAGTACACATAATTTCATCCATCAAAAAGTCGCAGAAGTAGTGCATTGTTTTGTACGAGCAGTTTCTAACTTCCAAGTTCAAATTGCGGATGGAGGCACAATGAAATGTGAAGGCCACTGTTAAAATGTCAAACTTCAAATGGGGGATTATTAGTTGAAAACCCACATGTTTGCCATACACATGGAGGGTTGCGACATTGTCCTGAGAGCTGACTGGCTCTGCACTCTTGGGCCAATCACAATAGATTTCCGGGAGTTATATATGAGTTTTAAGCAGAACACTACACACATACCCTCCGTGGACTCCAGGCGGGAGCCCCCTCTATCATCAGGTCGCATAGGATGGAAAAATTGTTAAAAAAGGGCAATCATGGAGTTGTAGCTCAATTTAATGCCATCCAGGCAGTCGACACCAAGCCTCTGCCAATTCATCTTGAGATGCAACAGATTTTAAATAACCATCTGTCGGTCTTTGACAAGCCTCATGAGCTTCCACCCTCGCTAGGGGAACATGATCATAGCATCACCTTGGTTCCAGGGGCCCAACCCCCAAATGTGCGCCCATACAGATATCCGTTCACCCAAAAGAACGAAATAGAAAAAATCATCAAGGAACTTTTGGAAGCAGGTGTCATTCGTCCCAGCATTAGTCCTTATTCATCCCCAGTGGTCATGGTGCTCAAGAAACATGGGGAGTGGCAGATGTGTCCCGATTTCAGGGCCCTCAATAAGTTGACAATTAAAGATGAATTTCCCATCCCGGTGGTTGATGATTTGCTAGATGAACTCAATGGGGCTCAATTCTTCACTAAGCTGGATCTTCGCTCAGGCTACCACCAAATTCACATGAAGGAAGTCGACATCCCCAAGACTGTTTTCAGAACTCATGGCCCCCTCTACTTTTCAGAGCCTTATGAACCACATTCTCAAACCATATCTCAGGAAATTTGTCCTTGTCTTCTTCGATGACATCCTCATCTATATTTGCACTTGGACTGCACATCTTCAGCATGTAGATCTACTCTTGCAACTGCTCGGCAAGCATAAATTATTTGTCAAGATGTCCAAGTGTTCGTTTGGCATGGGAGAAGTAGAGTATTTGGGCCACATTGTGTGGCGTGAAGGTGTCAAGGTGGACCCCAAAAAGATCCAGGCAATGCAGGAATGGCCTCAACTTAAGACCTTGAAGAGCTTGCGAGGATTTTTGGGTCTCACAGGCTATTATCGTAAATCTTCACACAACTATGGTCGCATAGCGAAGCCCCTCACCCAACTCCTAAAGAAAAATTCCTTCTTCTGGAATGAGGAAGCACAACAAGCCTTTACAGCTCCAAAAAATGCCATGTGTTCCACTCCAATTTTAACACTACCTGACTTCACCAAATCTTTTGTCATTGAATGTGATGCTTCAGGTACAAGTATTGGGGCGGTCTTAATGCAGGAAGGGTGACCGTTGGCCTTCACAAGCCAACAAATCAGTGGGAAGAATCTGGGCCAATCTACCTACGAGAAGGAAATGATGGCCATCCTACACGCAGTTGAAACTTGGCGACCTTACTTATTGCGGCGACGTTTCCAAATCCGCAAAGATCATCACAGTCTTAAATATTTTTTGGAGCAACGCCTATCCTCCCCACAACAAAATAAATGGCTAGCCAAAATGCTGGGATATGATTATGAGATCATTTACAAGAAAAGGAAAGACAATAGTGTAGCAGATGCATTATCTCGCCAATTTGAGGAGGATAGTACCCTGCTAGCAATTTCCCTCCCCATTCCAGAATAGATTGAAGAAGCTCACGGGGAATGGTTTTCACCCCCGGGCTCTCCCAACTCATTTCCCAATTGCAGGTAGATCCAAATTCCACCAAGGGCTACTCGTGGCAGGATGATATTCTTCGCTACAAGGACAGAGTCGTAATATCACCAACATCCACCCTCAAAAGTCGCATTTTTGGCAAAATTGCACTCATCTCCCATTGCAGGACATTCGGGCTTTCAGAAGACGTATGCTCGCACCAGAAGATCATTTTTTTGGACAGGCATGAAAAAGGACATCCTTACCTTCGTAGAAGAATGCGATGTCTGTCAACGCCACAAAGGGGAAACTGTCAACACACTAGGCACATTACAACCATTGCCCATTCCAGCATCAATTTGGACGAAGGTTTCTATGGATTTCATTACAAGTCTTCCAAAGTCAGGGAACAAGTCAGTCATCGTGGTGGTTGTGGACCGATTGTCGAAGTATGCTCATTTCTGCGCTCTACCCCACCCGTTTACACCAACTTGGTTGCTCAAACTTTCATGGAACAGATCTTCAAATTGCATGGCATGCCCATTTCTATTGTGTCCGACCGCGACCCGATCTTCACCAGCAATTTTTGGCAGGAACTCTTCAGAATACAAGGCACTCAACTAAAACTCAGTGCTTCCTACCATCCACAAACAAATGGTCAAACTGAAGCAGTCAACAAATGTCTAGAAACCTACCTTAGATGTTTTACTTCAGAAAAACAACACCTTTGGGTGTAGTGGCTACCTCTGGCAGAATGGTGTTATAACACCAACTATCATGCCACCACCAAAATGACTCCCTATGAAGTAGTATATGGTCAACTCCTGCCTTCACCTACTTCATATCTCAAGGGTTGCTCAAAAGTTCAAGCAATGGATCAACTCCTACAACACCACGCAACTATGATCGCCCATCTTCGAGAGAATCTTCATCGGGCTTAGAACTGCATGAAGCAACAGGTAGACCAGCATCGCTCAGAGCGCCAATTTCAAGAAGGGGATCAGGCCTTTTTACGGCTCCAACCATATAAGCAAACATGACTCAAAGACAAGGGATGTCAGAAACTCTCTCCCAAATTCTACGGACCATATCAAGTACTTCAACGCATTGGAGAAGTGGCCTACAAGTTGGCTTTGCCACCTACTGCAAAAATCCATCTAGTTTTTCATGTCTCATGCCTCAAGAAAGTGATTGGGAACAATTGCAGAATTCAGACTAGTCTACCGGAATTAGACGAAGAAATATCAATCTGGCTTCAACCGGAACAGGTCCTCGACACACGAGTCAAGCAACTGCGCGGCCGCATGATTAAGGAAGTCATAGTCAAATGGAAAGACACCTCTCCGGAAGATGCAACTTGGGAGCCAGCCACTATTTTGCCGCAGTTTCCACAGCTTCAGCCTTGAGGACAAGGCTAGTCTTAAGGGGGTGGGCATGTTAGGGTCCCACCCTAACCCCCTTATCTATGTAATGGGACCACGTCATAGTCAAGAGTCAATTAATAAAGGAACCACAGTTAGTTGCAAATGGGTCGTAGTATTAGATAGATGGTATTAGTAATACGCGGTATTGGCCCGTGGTATTACAAGTAGGAGTCATATATAAAAGATAGAAACTCCCTGTGAGGAGCATCGCGTCTTATTTTTGTAATCGAGCTCTGCTCTATTGGAGGTTGCCCCCTCGAGGAGGCAAGTGAACATTACTCTCTGAATAATAAAGTCATTGCCATTTTGTGTTCTGGGTATCTTTTATTCGCATATTCTGTGTTCTCGGTCTCTTTTCTTTGCATATTCTGTATTTGGGTATCATTTGCAGGTTAAGAGCATAACATGTTGACTCAACATTTTAAAATTACAATTATATATTTACACTTACAAAATTTTAAAATTATATAAACAATGGTAAATAAGATAAATAGTTGATGAAAGTTGATATTTGTAGAGCTAAATAAATAATCAAACAACATTCACCTAAAAACAACAATAATATTTCATAAAACACATCAAATCATATATCTCTTATTATGTACTTGAGTGGCAGCCAAGCCACATTTGGAATGGCATTGTTAATCCCAAACTAATTTAACATTAGACAAAAAGTATTGAAAGGTATAACTACAATTGAACATGTGATGCTTTCGACAAACCTTCGATTCAATCCTGAGCTGAAATGTGGCCAGTTTAAAAAATACGCTGTTAACTAATTTATAATTAATGCTGGAGGAAGCATTGATCTTAATGTTTATAATTAACATCAAATACAATTTCGTTTCTCATTCTACACTCTACGCTAATGCTGGAGGAATTATTTTGTAGAGAATCCGTTCTCCCTCTATTCTACGCTCTACGCTAATAGTAGAGGAAGTATTTTGTACACAGAATCCGAGGTCTCCGTCATCCTGTGTCGACGCTACTAGCAATAGTATTCGAAAACCCTCAACGTTGCAGAAGACAACCCTGCTGCCCAATTTTATCAATTCCATTGATTTGAATTTAGATTGTGGGAGGAGATTTTTCTTCTTTTATTTTACAGGGAACTTGGTCGCCATGGCCAGGTAAGGTGGCCATCGAAACGCAGGGTACAGGCGTCGGAATCCAGATCATGATGGTCGACAACCCGTGACATTTCATATGTGATTATCGGCATTGCAGATCTCCGATTCCAACCAAAAGCATGAAATACATATAAAAAATTGAAATACTATTACAAATTTTACACACACGCCAGACACAACGAAATAAACAGGTAAACCCTAACCAACGGCATAAAACAATCTGTCCAATTAAACCCTAAGTTAAACAATATCATTCCTTATTATCTCCGACCGTCTCCCTTTTAAAATAGTCTCCTTTGATCTCCCCGTATAACTAATTTAAAAACGAAAAGTGGCCGATTGACATTATATAACAAGGCTTAAAATCCTACAAACAACTACAACTATTTTCTTTAGAATCTCTGGTCGTTGTTTAACCATGTGACGATTTTGCATTGTGGAGGTTCGCAGTTGCGGTGATTCTTCCAACACCTCTTCAAACGCAGTCCAGGGGAATTGAACCTTGGTCCAAGCTCTGATACCATGTGGAGGTTTGTCGTTACACCAAAAACGGCACGTGAAGATAAACATTATATGCTAACAATTTTTATTTTTTTTAAATGTAAGTGCGGGAATGTCTGAATAGTCTTTTTAAAACTGTCGAAATAGATTTATAACTATTGAAAATTATGGCGCACCCAAAATTCAAAATTGAAAGCTATAACTAAAATCACTTAAATTAAAAAAATTAATGCTTTTCCCAAAAAAACGCCGTGAGATGAAATAGCAGTTGATCTACCCAAGCCTTCTCTATGAAAATCACCCAATGATGCATTTGGCATTTCGAAGACCTGTGACTAACATAACGCAAACGACCATAAAACCGCGCTGGTGCATCTTCAACGGAGACGCGAGAATCCGTGCTTTGCGCATTTCGAAATCTATTTTTATCTTTCGGCAGGGTACCTCGAGAAATTTCAGGCTAGAAAAACCTCGCAGTACGAGATATCTTTCAGTAAGTCATAACAAATAGAACCCTTTTTCAGATAGTAATTCCTGGCGTCACTGTAGAACAAAATACAAATCATTCTTTAAAATTTTCGGGGACTTAGTTTTACCCGGCTGGAAATACTACTTCCCTTTTCAGTTTTGGTTGAGAACGAACGTCTAGACATAACCCTTGTGATAAGATTAGTGAATGTCTACTTCATAGGATATAAATTCATAACATATGATTCACCCTTCAGAACAACATATTGACGGAAAAAAACTTTGACGATTGAATGCCAAATAAGTGTTGGAATGATAATTCCAACCGGAGGTTGCAAGCTACAGGCGGATGTGGGCAGACGTGGGCAGCGATGGATGCCAACAATAATCGTGAGTTTTCCGGCCGCCTGAAACTTATCGCACCAGTTTTACGGCGAAGGAATATCTCGGTGATCGACTCCGATAAGATTTGGTGCAGACACGTGGAGGTGGGTGACATCACCCTCTGACATTTATCAGACGATAAATGTCGGTCAAAAAAGTCCTCCCAATATTGCCAGCAGTCGTCGGATCATTGAGGGCAAGATCAACAGTTGGTAATTCATGAGAGTGAGGGCGCATGTTTTCTTTCGAGGACCTCCGTATCCTGAAAATGGCCGTATGACTGAATACAAGTTTGCAGCGCATGGAAGTTGCGTGAAGTGAAAGTCTTCCTGTTGACCGTCGTTTGCATCAGTAAAACATTTAATAAAATTTACTGTGGTTCGTTAATAATTGGTGAAGTTTTAATTTTAAATGTTTTTAATTATATTTTTTAATCCACGGCAGTATGGCACAAGAAATTGTATTATCATGTAATGGTTTTTTGTTTTTCATTGAATACGCAATGAAACCCACAGCAGTGTGTAGAAAAAGAAGAACAGGGGCAGCGTGATGTATGCACAGTGGTGCATAAGATATGTATTTGCATAAGATATGTATTATGTTTTGTTCGGTTGTGACTGTGCGTGAGGAGAGTTGGTTCGCAACAACGAATGAAGACCAGGAAGTAAGTAATGTAAAACACACAGCTTGTAAAAAGGGGATGAGACAGAGTCTATCGTAAAGTTTTTTTTTTGTAATGTAAGAAATGTAAAAACGCACACCAGAGCAGAAGGGAAGGTGAAGAAGTGAAAGAAGAAAACCCAGGGGCAAGTATGTAAAACCATGAATTGTTTCACACAGCAAAACTGTAAATCTCTGTAATTTTTGTTTTCACACAGCAGTGAATGTAAATGAAATATTTACACAGAGTGGTGTAAAATTTCAAATGAGACAGAGTAATTTCTTTTGTAATGTTTTGGTGAATCCCTCTAAGTGAAAGAGGATGAATATGTATTAATAATTTTGTTTTAATGAATAGAAATCATTTTATGGTGGTGAAATACTCTGTTCAGTAAATTTTTTTTTTAAGGCTTCCCTGTGCACAAAGGATCCTGGATTAGAGGAAAAACAGAGCATTGACTCTGTGTTCATTTAATGTTTGGTTTTGGTATTTTCCCATTGCAAAAATACCCAACAGTGGTATCGGAGCTTGTCCAAGCTCTTTGATGTGACAGAGCAGGTTCATGCTCTTTGAAGTGTCAAAGAAGCTGAAGGAAAAACCCTTGTTGCAGCAGCAGTAAAGCTTCTCCAGCTGTGTGAAGTTTCAGCCAAGGGGATTCAGGTATTTATCAAGTTTTTAAGTTGCTGTTGAAGAAACAGTGAGTCATTTTAAAAACACAGTCAGGGATTTTAAAAATAGTTAAGAATGGCAAGGTCAAAGAAGAAAGTGTCCAAATCCCCTAAGGTTGTGTCTCCCTCCTCTATTAAAATAGAAAACAAACTATTTAAAAGCATTTTATTTGAGGCTCCAAGGTTAAATGGGAACTTTGATATGTGGGAAATAACAATGAGGACTTTCCTACAGTCTGAAGGGATTGAAATATGGGAGTCAGTGATTGATGATAGCAAAATGGATGGAGAATCCAAGGAGTACAATGCAAAAGCAGCAAAGACAATCTTGGATGGACTGCGTGATTCTGTAAAGAAGAATCTAGGAAAATATGCATCAGCAAAGGATATATGGGACAAAATTCATGACCTTCATGCAAAGGGAGCACTGACCATGACCGTGAATCAAGAAGAAAATTTTGAACCCATCATAGAAGCTGAAAATGAGAAGGTTGACCTCATCAAGCTTCAAGTGCAAGAAATGGATGAAGAGCTTGCCAAGCTTAAGAAGGAACTTAATGAAAGCAGAAGGAAACATCATGAAGAAGTCATATCCATGAAAAATCAGTTGAATAAATCAAAGAAGCAGGAAGGTGCCTTGTCAAGTCAACTTGAACAAAGGCACAAGAGAGTGAACAAACTTGTAGAAGAGATTGGACAGTACAAGGTAGAGGTATCCTCCCTTAAGTCCGAGCTACAAGAAGCCAAGAAGCAAGCACAAGGAGCCAAGAAGCAGGCACAAGAAGCTGAGAAGAAAATGGAGAGAAGTCAAGCAGAAATCTCCAAAATGAATTCAAATATAATCTCTCTTAAAATAGCAGCAGCTGAAGCTACTCGTAGCAAGGAAGAAACTGAGGAACAACTTGCAAAGAAGAATAATGAGTGTGAAAGATCGGAAGAGGAGATTGTCCTCCTCAGGAAGAAGGTTGAAGGGATGAACAAGATCATGAAGATCTCTCAAGCTTTGGATGACATGCTCAGCTATCACAGATCTCCATCTGATAAATCAGGACTTGGGTATGTAGGTGAATCCTCAAACAAGGATGAAAATGCTTTAAGCAAAGGAGATGTGAAGAAGCCAGAAAGAAATGGTGATGCTCCTAGTTCCAGCAAAGGCAAGGAGAAAAATGAAGGCTGCAATAGAAGAAATCCTCCTCCAAGTAGAAAACCAGCTCCAAGAAGAAATGTAGCTAATGCCAAAAAGGAAAGAGGCAATGATGATCATGAAAGGATCTCAAGGCAGCAAGGCTTCAGAAGTACATCAAGGAAACCTCCATCTCCCAGGTACCAAAGTTCATTTTTTGGTTATTGTTATTCTTGCTCAAACTTTGGTCATATGGCAAAAGACTGTAGAGCATTTCATGGAGATAGATGTTGTGGTCCTCGACAATCTCCAAGAAATAATTTCACAAGAAGAAATCATGAATTTTTATTCATGAACAATGTTGAATGTTTCAAGTGTCATAACATTGGGCATATGGCACGAGACTGTAACTCGACATGGGCTCTTACACAAGCTAGACCCATGCAAAAGAAGAAAGTTACACAAGTATGGAAAAGGAAGGAAAGGCAATCTGAAAATCCCTTGAACTCCCCAGTGGATCTAAATTTGTTTTGAGAAGAGTCTGCCAAAAGAAGACAAGCACACATTAAAGAGGAGATTGTAATTTTTGTTGCTGAACTGTCTTAACAGTCACTCTTTGATGAAGACCTTTTATAAGGGAAAAATATGAAGTTAAATCTGCCATAAAAGCAGAGAAGTGCAGCAGCGCAATAAGAAAAGTATGCAAAGCATGGAAACCCTCACAGCAGTGGGAAGATAGAACATAAAACAACAGTTTTTGAATTTTTTGTTATGGAGCACATGCATTGAAATGCATAGCAACGGAAGGTAGTTTCCTTCTATGTAATGTGAGAGAACATACTCACAGCAGAGTGAGTACAATACACAACAATAAAAAAAATGTAATGTTTTTCTTCATATGCAATGCAGCATGCAAAGAAATGCATAAAGAGAAACAGGGACAGCAGATTTTTAATGCACATGGGTGAATGATAATCTGTGGCAGCAGAAAAATGAAAGGAACTGCACAGCAGTGCATTGTGTAAAAAAAATGAATAAAGACTAAGATTGTGTGAAGCAAGGGTGTAAAAAGAAAAGGCAGCAGCCCGTGTTAATTTTTTATTGTGTGGAGAATGCAGCGCAAAACAGCGTGAGGATGATTTCTCTCTGTGTAAGTAATGGAGAGTAAAGAGTTAGTGTATGGGCACACAGCAGTATGATGAAACAAAAGGCAGCCACAGTGCAAATTGCAGAGGCAACGCAGCAACAAATAAAAATCCAGGGATGACAGAGTCTATGGTTATGGGTATGGACAGCAGTGCATAAGAAAAGGCAGCAGTCTGATGGCAAGAAGGAGAAGCACAGTAGTGCGAAGAAACTGAAACCAGAACTAAGAAAGAGTGAAGAAATGTGTTTTTACACAGCAATGCAAATAAGAAAATGCAGCAGCATGAAGTTTTTGTTGAAGAAATGAAAGGTAATGAATAGCAGCAGATGTAAAAGAAATTTTTTTCTTTACAGCAGTAAATGTAAGTATAGTGAATGTGTTGTTCATTGAATTGAAATGCAACATATGCAACAGTAGTGAATGTAAGAAATGTTTACACACATCAGTGTAAATTTGTAAGGTGGGACAAAGTAATTGTTCCAGAAAAGACAGAGTATTCTATCTTTGAAGAATGCACAGCAATGCAGAGTTTGCAAAGAAATGTAAGTGAAGTGCAGCAACACAACAACAAGTGTAGGCACAGCAGTGTGGGGTAGACGCAGCAAAGAAGATGGCACAACAGTGCAGCAGAGAATATGCAGCAGCATAAAAGAACAATGTAATGAGTATGCACAACAGTGCAATGAATGTTTTGTTTTGAAACTGCATCTAAAGCAGTGTTTGGCAGTAATCCCTCAGTGAGAGGAAGTGAAGTTCTTAGTGTATCCCTCTGTTAAAGAGGAAGGTGCTTTTCAGCACAGTGTCATGGTAAATCCCTCTGTCAAGAGGAAGATGTTTTTTAGCATACACATGGTAAATCCCTCTATCAAGAGGATGATGCTTTTCAGCATAGTCACAGGTGAATCCCTCTGTCATGAGGAAGGTGATCTTAAGCACAGTTTCAGGTTAATCCCTCTATTAAGAGGAAGACTATTTTGTTGTTTGTGGAACTGCATCTGAAGCAGCATTAGTGAATCCCTCTCTTAAGAGGAAGATTTGTTGTCTTTGGAGAATCCCTCTAGTTTATAGGAAGATGCTTTTCAGCATAGAGAGTGGTGAATCCCTCTGTTAAGAGGAATACTCTTTTGTAACAACAGCATGTCAAGGAGTTGAGGAAGTGTCTGGGTATGACCGAATGCCCAGCAGGTGAAATTAAAGGGTAGTGTTGAAATTTGTAATTTCCCCTGTGCGCGCGGGCCAGCAGTTAAGGCGCACGGGAAACCACAGCTGCAAACGAGAAACCGGCCGCCTGAAACCTATCGCACCAACTATCTGGCGATGGAATATTCCGACGAGGGGCTCCGATGAAATATGGTGCAGACACGTGGATTGCCATGACATCAGCCTCAAACATTTATCGGACGATAAATGTCGGTCAACTCACCCCTTCCGATATGCGTCTGATTTGGTCCAACGTTTGTCCGCTGTTTGATTGCGAGGAAGGTGCATACGGGGTCTGACAACATTAAAATATTGCGTTGAGTAAAGTTCGGTCAAGAACCCCTGTCCGATATGCGTCCGATCAAGATGCATGCTCTACGCCGTCCGATTCAATGGAAAGTTCTCCGCCGTTTAAATTCTGCAAAGTGCATACGGGGGCCTGTTGAAAATTAAATACAGCGTGGACCTGGACCATACCTTATAATAATGTTATGACATGTCTGGTAATGTGTTCAATGTTTTCAATACGGCGCATTAATACGGAGTATGGGCGGTAAGACATAATGTAAGTTTTTCTTTATTTTATTATTTGGCATGTCTTAAAAAAAAGGCGTTGACTCCATTTGAGTCATATATATTGTAATTACATACAGGGAGGAGAAGTAATTTGGGCTCGCAGCAGCGAATGAAAAACTATGGACTGTAATCCAATGTAATGGTGGATTGCACACGGGGAGGTAAAAAGAATATGAAACAATTGCTGCGTAGGGTGCTTCGAGTTGATATGCTTCTGGTTCTAAATCTCGATCAGGTATAGGTGGATATTCTGTAATCTCCATTGACTGATTAATTAGAACTTCTATTGTTGGGTGTCCGACTGCCTTTACCTTACATTGGGTAAACGGGTGAAGCTTAGTAGACTGGAACTAGGCAAGCTACTGGATCATTCACTGGCTCTTCTGTCTATCCAACTGACTTCGGTACCTTTGGTATGGGAACCATGTCAATCGCTTCTGAATCAATTGGATCACTTTCTTAATTAGCAGAATCAACAGACTCTACATTTACTGAATCTACCTCTCCTAGCGCTGGGTAAACTCAAGATGGAACTACGTGAAGGGAAGCTGGGATGGGAATAGATACAGGCAAGATAGTGGTGGGTAAGCTATTGATAATGGGTCTCGATCTTACATTCCGGCTACCTCTTCTTCTCTTGTTATTGCTGTCGCTGCAAACAACTGCTACTGATCTACTAGCTCTTCTACTGCTTATGTTACTTATGCTACTCGTCTTGCTTAAACATATTACTCTACATCTACTGGTGTTGGGTCTACTGCTTAGTCAGCTGCATCTACCTCTACTTCTACCTATGCTACTAGTGATGGATAAGAAACTGCGTCTCCATTACTAACCTTAGATCTCGGCTCACACGACCAGAGTTGCTGTTTGAGCTTGGGTCTACTGCTTAGTCAGCTGCATCTACCTCTACTTGTACCTATACTTGTACCTATGCTACTAGCGATGGATAAGAAACTGTGTCTCCATCACTAACCTTAGATCTCGGCTCACACGACCAGAGTTGCTGGTTGAGAAATATCTCTGTGTACCATTAGTTCCTGCCCCGGATAATAGCTCCCCTTTCTTTTATTTGCTGCGGGCTCATCATAGATGCAACAGTATTAGTTGTTGGCTCATCACAGCCTATTATACTATATTTACTATCACATAAACCTTGAGCTCCGAAACATCCATGCTCGCTTAGATAATATAATGTTCCCTAAAGGAGTAATCCTCATGTGTCCAAGAAATGTGTGAAGGTATAATCACTGGGGCCTAAACCTCTGTACGATAGTTGAGGGGCTGGTCATCATCCCGACCTCTTGTTGCTATTGGGTTGGTTATAATCCATATCTCCAAGAAATAGTTCCAGTGATCATCTATCCAAGCAAGTTCCAGAACATGAGTGGACTCACAAGTTCATTCACACTCTAGATGTTGGATCAAGGAGTTGGTATGTTCATGAAGAGACTAGGAGAGAGACAAGAGATTGAGACATAATATCTAAGAAGTTTTGCATGACATTCAGATTTGCATTAGAAGATCCCACACTGACTATAATTTTGAAACAGATGAAAATATTCATTTTCAGTGCAGAAGAATCTGAACCTTCATGGAGAGTGAAAAGAGTGGGTCACCTGGAACCAGAGCATCTACATCAGTTTTCATGAACATATGGATAACTATTAGTTAGAGAATATCCCTAGAACTTCATTTTCTTTAGCTCTAAATGAAGGTATGGATCAGGTAAAAATTGAATCACTAGATTATGCTTATACTCCCAAGATCTAATGGATATGAAATTGAACAAGGTAATGTCTTAGAAATTCTGAGGATATGGAGACTTATATTTATCTTCATATAGATATGTTGTTGAAGCTAGTGGATCTACAATTTGAGATAAGGTGTAATATCCATTGGCCTGAATGTGTGTTATCATATGATCAGGGAAATGATATACCTCAGTGCACCCCACCCATGGGTCAAGTGGGAGTTTCACTTGGACACCTTTACCAACCTTCCAACAAAATAGTTAATGAATTGATGGAAGGGCATCAATAAGAGCTTTCTAAAACATCCAGCCTTTTTGTGGGATTTGGACACCTCAAACAATCCAGTAGAGTCTAGCTGGATAGATTTTGATCAAATAACCTATGTCCATAATCCATTGGAATTTATTATCCTCCATACACTCTTGCCTACCAAGGCATAAGTAGTAATATTTTTTTGAAAACCTAGCCCCTTCGGGATTTTGGGAGAGCAAATTATTCCACTTAACCAAAGGCAACCCTTATTTCTCCCTACTACCATACCATATGAATTAGAAATAGAGCCACTGAATCTTGTAAAGAATGCCCCAGGGATCAAAGATAGTATTTACCAGAAGACATGTTGTGCTTCTAAAACTGTTTTAACTAGAACTAGTCAAACCCATCTTGATAACCAATAGTTACACTAGTGGTGAATAAGGTTCTCCATTTTCCTTATAAGCCAATCCCAATCAAGCTTTCAATAATCATTTGCTTTTAATAAAAAGCTTTTCTGGCTAGATAATCAGATCTTTACCCATAATCTATTAAGAACTGCAATATATATATATGTGTGTGTGTGTGTGTGTGTGTGTGTGCTCTATAAAGGTGGGAAAAAGGTTCCAGAGAAAATAGGATCCATCTTACCTACTAGATTATAAGCACTAGATGAAATAAGAAATCACATAAAATAATAGAGTTAGAATTTAATAACTAACTCCAAAGATTGGACAAAAATACTCAACAAGAACATTATAACAAAAATTGAAGCATGAACTATGCATTCTAACAATGAGTATGTTATTTTTAAAAGTAAAGATTGTAAGCCAAATAAAAATAGAACTGTGAAAAGAAACTATTTGGAATTGCAACTATAGTGGGAGTTGATTCTTGATAGAAAACAACGAATAAAGGAAGAATAGTTTCAAGTTTGTAATAAGAAATCTTCAGAAGAAGTAATCAATTGACAATATTATAATACACAAACTATAAATTGTCATTGTAGTTTCAAAAGAGTAACATGGGACTGATAAATAAGAATAAATCTAAGGGGATGGGCCAGAGGAAAATGTGTCAAATTGATATAACCCATATGTCTTTCAACCAACATAAAGGTGCAACAGTTAAATAGAACATGTAGGGTAAAAACACCTTGAAATTGTAACATTTAACTACCCATAATAATAACAAGTTACTTTCTATTGTTTATCGAATACCAATTCTAGACAAGAGTCCAAAATTTCTCTTGAAATAGAACATCTAAAAAAAATACAAAGTGGGAACTCCACTACAATTAAGCATCCTTTGAAACAAATGCATATACCTTAACACTCCCTAAAAACCCACAACTTACAAACACATATAAATGATCTACTAAGGAACAATGATTTAATGCAATCTCACATCCTATGTTTACAAGAAATATATTTGAAAGAACCCATCTTATTACAAAAACGTGAAGATATATAGATTTTGGAACATTTCCAGTTTTAAGAGAAAAATGTAGAATCTACAATAGGAAAGATGATTCTTCATGACATGCATATTGCAGTTCCTAATTTCTATGTTGCACTTCTGCAACATTGACCAACACATTGCATACTGTTACAAAAACATTTTGTAATACACCTTCAAATTTATTCCAGGAAATGGTTATACGCCCATATGAACAAGAGTGTGCCCTATGGAATGGTTATGGCAAGATATCTTTAAAAAATTTAAGAAAGAAAGTGGTTATAAAGATAATAGATCTCTACATAACAATAAATAATCTATAAAAACTATTAAAAAAAAAACCAACGCCATCTCAGTGATTTTGAAATCCCAGTAGCAAGAAAAATGTCAGCAAATATAACAATAAATAGATTTATGAAAACCAAAAAACAAAAAAGAACATCAAGTCATCTCAGTGATTCTGAAGTTCCAGTAGCAACAAAATTGTCAGCAAATATAACAATAAATAATGTATGAAAACCAAAAAAAAGGCACCATCACGCCAGGGCAGTGATTCTGAAGTTCCAGTAGTTCCAGTAGCAACAAAAATATCAGCAAATATGACTGGCAAAAATTCAATATTAAGAAACAACATGGAGAACTACATAAAATTATTTCGGGTAAATTACAAAACTTCAAAAAAATGCAATGGATGGTTAAGAAATGCATGGCCTCAAAAGCACAGAAATCCCACTTCTTGCAAATGGGCACAGAAAGCCAGCTTCTTTCCCTAGACATTGCATTAACAACGATTAATAAAAGGATGCAAAATCCAACATCCGATTTAACTGCGCATCCACAATATTCCCCGTTAAATGCAGCATGCTACATTGTCGTTACTGGAGCAATCCGCAGCCGGGAATGTTCCGCCATCTTACTGTTGCATGCGCTTAATTAAGATACTGTTGCATGCCCTTTATTCGGCGCAACATCACATTCAGTTACCAATTGAATAACTTTCATGAAGGGTTTTGTGAATAAAGTTATTCAGAGATCCAACTGAATAAAGAGGCTTTTGTGTCTAAAGTTACTTTAGAGATTTTTTATCACAAAATATTTTAAATTACTAAAACTTTTTGAACTGAATAAAAAGTTTGGTAAGTAAAATTATTCAAAGATCTAACTAAATAGAAGCTTTTGAGTGTAGAGTTATTCAGAGATCTGCTATCACATAATATTTTAAATTACTAAATCTTAAAATTAGTTAATATGGTTTATTTAATTTTAATAAAAGTAAATCACAATAACTGGTTTTAAATATCTAAAAAATAAAAATAAAAAATATGTAATAGATTCAGAAAACAGATCTCTAAATCTCAATATTCTATAAAATAAATTACATGATTTTAACATCAAGCAATAGCTTGAATTCAAAATTCCAACTGAAAATCATTAAAATCAATTCACTGTAAATAAAACACAAAATCAGTCCTTCACATCACACTAACATAATGGGCCAGATAAAATAACTCACCCTTGTCTTAGCGGCTTCATATTTGAATATAGTTACTACTGGTGTACCTTCAAAAAGCTTGATGGAAAGGCGGCTCTGAAGGCCAAAAGAACAAACCATAAATCACTTACAATTTCTTCCATATAATGGTGTAAAATCCTCTCTATTCATACTGAAGAACTAGGGAAACTCTTAGAAATTTGAATTAATGCAAGAAGCTTACAGAATTTTGAGGAAACCAAGATCCGAAGCTCCTCAGATTGAAGGAAACAGAGTCACGAGTCTGCTATGCGATCACTAGTCAATAACTACTACTCATTACAAATTTTCTCAAGAGAAGGAGAGAAGAACACCACCTCTTCTTATTGTCGGACTCCATCATATAGACTTTTTACTACTAGTTGTAACTAGGGCTAACCAACCCTTGTTTTATATCTTGTTTTTGGAATTTCAAGATAGTGGAAACCCTTTTGTTTAACCAATAGCTGAAATGGTCATTTTTGGAATTAGCAAATAGATTAAATGGTCTTTTATATATAATATTTTTAGGAATTTGAAATTATGTAAAAGACTTTGTTTAACTAATAAAGGTAATGAAACCAATTATGCATTCAAAAATATATTTTAAACAAGAAGAAGTTACAATCTCTAGGTCAAAGACCCATTTCATCTATGGTTAGACTCTGCTTTTGTTTTGAATATGTGAAATTAATTGGAAATTATATGATAGTTTTTTGTTTTTTTGGTAGGGGAAACCCAAAGGCATTTAAGTAGTCAAAATCAATGGTTGATTGCATGGGCTTGTTCACATACTAGCCTTTAACATTATTGGTTTTTTGATACTGGAGTTACTAACTAGTGACCTTTTCAACACAAAATACCTTAGCAAAAAAGGGCTTACCAAATTATACCATCTTAGATCTATCTAAACTGCTATCTATCATGGGCCTAGCTGGATCTAATCCCTAAGTTTAACAATATTAATATAATAGTAATATTAAATTTAATGATGTTTTTTTACACGGGCACCATAACAAAATTTATAATAAAACTATATCAAATTCATATTTTCAATTACAACTTTTATATGGAAATCTTTATGCCTAAAGGTTTTAGTATATCCATAAGATATGGTTTTCCTTTCAAAGATTTATTTTACAATTATTTAATTAAAATATATATTAAAAGATTTTGGAGTAGGAATTTTGATTATTTCTATTGAATTGTATTGTAGTTTTTATCACCATGGTTATTTTCATTCTTTTTGGTAAACATTAATTTTTTTTATATATATTTTATTCGAGAGGTGACATACTTAACCATCCCCTCATAATGAGTTGTAGAATGTGCCTCTCTACCCAATAATATTGATTCTTTTTATTGAATTGTATTGTAGTTTTTATCACCATGATTATTTTCATTTTTTCATGTAGACATTAATTTTTTTATTAATATTTTATTGTAGACATTAACTTTTTTATTAATATTTTATTGGAAAAGTGACATACCTATCCCCTCATACTGAGTTGTACAATGTGCCTCTCTACCCATTAATATTGATTGTGGTCATGAGTTGTACAATGTGCCTCTCTACCCATTAATATTGATGGTGGTCATGGTCATTTACTTTGACCAATTTTTTATTTATTAAAATTTAAAAGAAAATAAAGCTAAATTATTCGAAATATAATTAAAACTATATTTATATATATTTTAAATTTTAATTTTAAGAATTAGCAATACTAATTTTCTAATAAATATTTTGATTTTAAAATTTAATGTAAAGTTGTATTAAGATAGCATTTTTATTTGTTTTAATGTTATAAAAACATTCTAAAAATTATATTTACCCAACTTTATTATTATTTTTAAAAATATTGGTTTTTTTATATTAATTAAACTTATCAAATAAAAAAATTTATTTATAATATTAAAATCAATAATTTTTGCCATACATTTTTCTTTTTACATTTTTTCGTTTTCCAGAAAATTATAATTAATGTAATATATATTTAATATTAAATTTGAGAATAAAGACAAAAACTACAAAAGTCTCCCTAAAGACAACACCTTTAGCTTCCACTTGTGTTTAGTGCCACTTTTTGGAAGCTTTTCGGGTGGATTATTTGAGTCTAATTTCTCTAAAATCCAGCACAATTTCATTGAAATCACAACTTTATTTGTAAACAGTGCATAGTAGAAGTGCCCTAGGGTTTTTCACGGTGATGAATCCATATATATAGTAAAAAAACTAGTTTAGATAACACAAATCAAGATTTCAACACGAATTTTTCCACAAGATTCTTGTCATTTTGGAAATTATGAAATAGATTAAATGGTTTTTTTTAGTATTTTTAGCAATTTTGAAATGATTGGAAAATACCTTGTCTAACAAATATATGGAGTTGTCTTTAGCCCTAAGTTGTCAAAATCACCCACTAATAGCATCATCTTGCTCATAATAGCCCTTAGTATTATTGGGTTTTCACTATTGGAGTTACTAACTAGTGACCTTTGACCACACAATACCTTAAGAGAATGCATTTGACAAATTATACCTGCTTAGATCCATCTAACTCTCGAGAGAGATCAAATCCCTAGTTTTTATCACCATGATTACTTAGACATTAGTTTTTTTTATTAATATTTTATTGGATAAGTGACATACTTACTCATCCCCTCATACTCAGTTGTAGAATGTGTCTCTCTACCCAATAATATTGATGGTGGTCATCGTCATTTACTTTGACCAATTTTTTATTTATTAATCTTTAAAAGAAAATAAAGCTAAATTATTTAAAATATAATTAAAACTATATATATATTATATATATATATATATATATATATATATATAATATATAAATATAATATATATATATATATATATTAAATTTTAATTTTAAAAATTAAAGAATACTATTTTATAATAAATATTTTGATTTAAAAATTTAATGTAAAGTTATGTAATATAGGGGTTTTTATTTGTTTTACTATTATAAAAACATTTTAAAAATTATATTTACCCAACTTTATTATTATTTTTAAAAATGTTGGTTTTTTTATATTAATTAAATTTATCAACTAAAAAAAATTATTTAGAATATTAAAATAAAAAAACTAGGTTAAATAACACAAATCAAGATTTCACCACAAAATTTTCCACTGGATTTCAGCACCGAAAACTCCAAAAAGTTGCACTAAAGGAAACTCCTTGTTTCAAGTTGTCTTTAGTGCGGCTTTTTGGAGGCTTTTCCGGTGGATTATTAAAATATAATTTCTCTGAAATCCGGCAAGAATTCACTGAAATCACATATTTGATGGGTAACCACTTCACAATAAAAGTTCCCTAGGGTTTTTTAGGTTGATAAAAATATATATAGAGTCAAAAAACTAGTTTAAATATCACAAATCAAGATTTCATCACAAATGCCTCCACAGGATTCTAGCACGAGAAAATCCAAAAAAGTCGCACTAAAGAAAACTCCTTTAGTTTCGAGTTGTTTTTAGTGTGACTTCTTGGAAGCTTTTCGAGTGGATTATTCTCATCTAATTTCTCTAAAATCAGACACGAATTCATTGAAATCATAAGTTTGACGGGTAACCCTTACATAATAGAAGTGCCCTAAGGGTTTTTCACGGTGTTGAATCCATATATAAAGTTAAAAAACTAGTTTAAATAACACAAATCAAGCTTTCACCACAAACTTTTCAACGAGATTCCAGCACTGGAAACTCCAAAAAGTCGCACTAAAGACAACTCCTTTAGCTACAAGTTATCTTTAATACGACTTTTTCGAAGCTTTTCTAGTGGATTATTCGAGTCTAATTTCTCAAAAATTTGACAAGAACTCATTGAAATCACAAGTTTGATGTGTAACCCTCAAGAATAGAAGCGCCGTAGGGGTTTTGTGAGAGTGTTGAATCCATATATAAAGTAAAAAAAAAACTAGTTTAAATAATACAAATTAAGGTTTCACCACAAAATTTACCACTAGATTTTGACACCAGAAACTCTGAAAAGTCGCACTAAAGAAAACTCCTTTAGTTTCGAGTTGTCCTTAGTGCGACTTTTTGGACTCGTGGATTATTCTTGTCTAACTTATCTAAATTCTGGCATGAATTCATTGAAGTCACAACTTTGAAGCATAACCGCTTCACAATACAAGTTCCCTTGATGTTTTTCACGGTGTTGAATCCATATATACTGTAAACAAATTAGTTTAAATAAAGCAAATCAAGATTTCACCACATATTTTACCACCAGATTCTCGCACCGGAAACTCCAAAAAGTCGCACTAAGGACAACTCCTTTAGTTTCTAGTTGCTTTTAGTGCGACCTTTTGGAAGCTTTTCCGGTGGATTATTCTCGTCTAATTTCTCTAAAATCCGGCATGAATTGAATGAAACCACAAGTTTGATGGTTAACCCCTACACAATAGATGTGCCCTAGGGGTTTTCTAGGGTGTTGATCCATATATACAGTAAAAAAAGTAGTTTAAATAACATAAATGAAGATTTCACAACATTTTTTTCCACGAGATTCCGGCATCGAAAACTCCAAACAATCAAATTAAAGAAAACTCATCTAGTTTCGAGCTGTCTTTAGTGTGAATTTTTGGAAGCTTTTACGGTTGATTATTGTGGACTAATTTCTCTTAAATCTGGCTCAAATTCATTGAAATCACAACTTTTATGGGTAACCCCTAAACAATAGAAGTGCCCTAGAGGTTTCTTAGTGTTAAACACACATGGACAGCAAGAGATATATGAAAGATAAAACATGCAATACAATTTTTATTGACAAATGATATACATTTATAGTACATTATGTGACCATTGGGATTCACATCCCAAGGTCTCTTGGACTACTTAGTTTATTCAGCTTCCACACTAACCCATTTAGGATTAGGTGTCCAACATTCCCCCCCTTAATCCGAAGGGTTATGTATGAGTCCAAGAAGAGAGTTGTAATACAAAATGTGAAAAAATGCATGGCAGAACTAGGCTGAATGTGCTCTCTGAAATGTTGGTATAAAGGGCGGTGGTTTAAGGATGGCCACCAACATTGGAACACTTAGTGCAATTCTCGAAACTCTTCCAAATCTGGCAAGAAGCTGGAGTCTTCTGCTAGAGGAAGTGCTCCTATTGTTTTGAAGAGGGAAACCTTCAACCAATAAAGGGAGCTCTTGATGGGACCCAGCCCACTTGGCAACGCTTTACGCTTTATTATACACCCAGAATAGATTACGTGGTGGACGAAATATCTTTGCTCGCGGTTGTTTGTGACGGGGGTAGCTGTTGTAGTTAATGCAGGAGTTAATGGGTAATACTCTACCTCGAAACATGCCTTAACCCTACCTTTCTCGCGCTCTCTCGATTGTTCGTTCTTATTTTACTCTGCTGCCATCGAGGGTGTGTTGGCTCTGCAACGAAACTTTGTGTGCGTTGTGCTATGGGTTTATTGGCTCTGCAACGAAACTTTGTATGTATTATGCTGTGGGTTTGCTGGCTCCGGATGCTGTCTAAGAACTTAGTTCCACCTCTGGTTGACCTGTTCGTTCATTTCATGGCAAAATTGTTTGACTGTGGAGGTTATTCGGCCTGGTTCCGTGGCTCGATTTTGGTAAGTTACTCTGCTACTTCACTGGTTCTTGTATGCGTGGGCTTCTGGTTAATTTACTTGCTTCTAGCTATGGTTATCGTGCCTGTTGGCTGTATTTATGCTGTGGTCTTAACTCAATCCCTTTGTTCGTTGTTAATGGCTTTCACTGTGTTTTTACTATATGCCTTTCTGGTTCTCTGAGGTATCTGTTCTGAATTCCGTTTGTTGGTATTTGTTTGTGGTTATCTGCCTTCTCACAATACGGCACTGGTCTTGGTTGGAAGCACAGGGCTTCTCAGGCACGCGTCCTCAGTTAAACACAGGTAAGGAAACCCGTCCATGCTTCAATTTGGTTCTTCATTTGGTTCTGGGTCTAACCCAACTCGCTCCTTTGCTCGACAGTTGCTCAATCTCGTTCAGTTTGTCACGCTATGGCGTCTGGCTGCGCTCTCCAAGTAAGAATCCTTTTCGAAATGTTGGCTCCTTACAGGGTTTTGTCACTTCTGAGTTTTTCTTTAACCATACACGCTAATGCCTCGCTCTTGGTTTCTTGCAGGTCTTTGTTGGTGACCTGGGCGGCGTATCCTCCTACGCTTGGCTATTTTGGTTGTTCGCCTCCTGGGTAGGCCTGAAACTTCATTCTCTGTCTGTAATTTTTGGTTTCTGAGGGCGACCCGTCTCCTAGTCTGGTTTCTTAGTCACTATTCATGCTTATTCGACTGTAATTTGATTTTGTCGCCTCTGTGTGAGATGTATAAGGGTTTTGTGGCCTCTCGTCGTTTGTCTGGTTCAAACCCTAACTTGGGGTTTTTCGATGTGTGAGGGTTTCCGACTTTTCAGTCGTGCTCGGCTCTATTTATGTCTTAATGGTCTCTGTCCTCCGTAATATTTATTCGGCTCTACCAGTGGCACTGTAAATTTTGTTCTTTGATAATTGAAATGAAATTCCGAATGTAAAAGAGACTGTATGGTTGTTTTGTTACCTCTGTGTATTCGGCGTTGGGTTATCGTTCGTCCTTCTGTGTATTCGAAAGTTGGAAAGTTTGTAACCGTTGTTGTTTGTATTCTCGGTCGTTGTTAACTGAACATCAATGGACTGGAACTGTTGCTTTACCGCGTGTGGAAAATGAATAGATGACTGTTAGTTTGGTAACTCGGAATTCATTGTGATTCTGTCTGTCTGCTTAGTATTTTACTGTGAATGATGTTTGCACAGTAGCCACAACAAATCAATAAATAATAATGATACAGTAACTCATTAGATATTGAAAACGTAAATGCATTTTAAACAAACACTTGTACAGATATTACAGATGGACAATAGCTTCTCTGTTTTTGAATGCTTGGTCTTTTCTATTTCTTTTTCTTCTGAATTGGCTCAACTTTCCTCTCCTGAACTGAACCCTATTCTGTTACATTTGTTTTGACTTTATAGTCTTTGTTTGTCATTTGATGCTTACAGTTAGTTTAACTGTTACAGAATATGGTTACATAATTTCTACTTCTATCAATAACTATACTCATTTGGTATTCCAAGACTTGTAGGAATAGTTGATTGTTATTTTCCCTAATTACATGGACTACTCTCTAATTAACAATTGAAACTACAACAATCCTAAACTGGAAAATAAACGAAGTATATAACTTTCGTTGAATTTGTGAAATAAAATAAAAAGAAAAATTATTCCCATAAGAATTTGACAGTTCAATCGATCACTAGATTTTGAACCTGGTTGGAGTTCTTTCTGCCCAATTACGATGAGTTGGATGCTCCTGCATCAGGCTCGTGGGGTGAAAAGAGATCATGACTCCGGTTCATGAGCTCCTCTACCGATGTTCCTGTTCGTTCAATCTGCCTGGCGTCAAGCCATGAGTTGTCCTCAATCAGACGGTTCTTCCACTTGACCAGGTACTGAAAATAATTTTTCCGCCGAGTACGCCTAACTACCTGAGTTTCGAGGATGCCTTCGATCTCAGGAGGTTAGACATACGGCATTTGTCTTTTCCATGTTTCTCCGTCTTCCTGGGTGTTCCACGTGGATTGTCTGGGTTCATCCTTCTTTTCCTCCAACAGATCGCCTATATACGGAAACAGATCTGCCACATTGAAGATAGGTGATATGCCTACTCCAGGTGGTAGTTGTATTTCGTAGGCATTCACTGAAAACTTTCGCAAGATCTTACAAGGCCCTATCTTCTTGTACTTCAGTTTATTGTACGTACCCTTAGGGAAACGTTCCTTACGCAGGAGTACTAGAACTTCGTCCCCTACCTCAAAATGAACTTCTCTTCTTCTTAAATCTGCGTGTTCCTTATACTTCGAGCTGTTGTCCTGTAATTTTGCTTTCACCTGTTCGTGTAAATCCCTCATTGCATTAGCAAAATATTCTCCATCCGCACTCCATCGTTCCTGTAAACCAAGATCCCGAAGTTCATGCACTCCACGAGGGTGCATGCCATATAGGATCTGAAAGCTACTGAGACCCGTGCTACGATTCGGCGAATCGTTGTAAGCAAACTCTGCCTGCGCTAGCACTCAGTCCCACATTCGAGAATTCTCTCCGACTAAGCTACGTAACAGATTTCCCAGACTTCTGTTCACAACCTCTGTCTGCCCGTCGGTTTGTGGGTGATAAGCAGAACTGTAGCTTAATTGGGTGTTCATTTTTTTCCATAAGGTACGCCAAAAATGTCCCGTGAACTTCACGTCTCTGTCTGATAGGATGGTTGTTGGCAACCCTTGTAATATGACAATCTCATTAAAAAACAAGGTGAACTGACCCTACTATGTTGAACTTACTTCTTTCAGATGGAGAGGGTAGGAAGCAAGTAGGAAGGTGTTCAGTCAGAGGTTGTTTCCAAGGCTATATTTCCACTGAGAAAAGGCAGTATGTCTAATGCATAGGTTCAAAGGTTCTTTCCAAGGCAAAGGGTAGTGAGATGAGGGTTATTAGAAAGCCCCCCAACTGCCAAGAAGGAAGACAACTCACCGAGGATTAGACTTTATGCCTTGAACACATTCATTGGAGAGCCAAGAGTCTCTTGCTCGAGCCCATGGGTGGAGGTTCTAGGCAGTGGGGCTTAAATAGATGGCTAATCATGCATGGATAGGGTTGGCTTTCCACACGACTTAGGTTTTACTCCCACGAGAAGGGTTTGATTTTAAGAGCTATGGAAGGGATATATAAGGGTTTTCCCTCCAAGGTGGTAAGGGCGCTTTCTTCTCTTCATTCTGATTTCGATCCAAAGATTAAACAAATTCCTTCCATTCTATTCTAGGAGTTCCTCCTAAAGCTTGTACAACCTAATGTAGGATTGTAGAGAGAATATAATTCAGGCAAGTATATGGTCTGAACAAGAGAATGTGTTCTAATCCTATCTCCTATAGGTCCTAATCTTATGGGTCTCATTCTTTCGTGGGGTAAGTTTCTCCATGCCATCAATCCAATACTTCAAAATTATTCTCATGAAGCGATTATAAATCCCATGTTTATTCCACATTCCGATCCAACAATCTAGTGATGAACCAATTTCATCCATGGCTTCTACTTATAAGGAAGGCTCAACTTGTCCTGAACACTTTGTGATTCCAGTTCCTCGGCTCCCTCGAGGTATAAGAAGTTCGTGCAGGTAAAATAAAAAGATTAGCCCCTGCCTCCCTACGTGGGGTAATCTTGGCTGATGTAGTGTTAAATTTTCAGTCTAAGGTTGTATAAATAGAAAGGTAAGGTGTCTAATCCCACCCGACCCGAAAAATGAAATATCTGGTGCAGTAGTGATGAAAGTCTTCTTCCCTTCCTTCCATCGAATGTGATTACGGGTAGGGCAGGGGTAAAAGTAAGAGTAAGAGTAATAAAATAAAGTTACGTCTAATTTCGATCCTGATTAATATTCATGACTTAATGGTTGTCGGGCAGCACTCCATGTCGTGAAGTTCAAGGTTGGTGAAAGAAGAAGGTATCATTCCTATTTTGGTTGCATTGTACAGTAATTCATGTAAAAGTAAAAATATCTCTCTCATATTATATACTTAATAAAAAAAATGCAAAAAAATCATATAAGGTATATGTTCTGAAGCCAGATCAACTTTCTTGTTCAATGATTTATTTCATGCTCCTCAAGCACGAGGGGAAAAAGTTTGATTCTAGTGAATTCGAAAAAGAATCTGATAGGGGGTGTTTCTTATACTAAAACATGTGGTTATCATGGGTCTAGGTGCCCATATTGGTTGTTCAAAAAGGAAATTCTATTAGCGCAAGTGTATGACTGAGAGCATTTCTTTCAATTCCCACATCACCTGATCCAATCTGGCACTTCTCCTGGTCTTCCAGATTCCCTCCCTTATTAGCATGTTACTAGGGGTGACTGTAAATAGAAAGTGCATTTGAAAGGTGGTATAAGGTGGTAAGGTATCATGATTGCCAATTCCCATGATCCAATCCATCCTTGATAAGCTCTCTCCTCTCCTCCCCATTGGCATAAAGTCCAATAAGAGCCTGTATTGATCTTACTTGGTCTTTTCATTATGTTGTAAGGCATGTAGCTAGTTTTGTCCATAGAAAGTCATTCCTTTCCTTTAAGGCAAATTTATAGTCTTTCCAAGGTAAGATATAATGGAGTGATTCAAATTCCCATGGCCATTAAACAATCAAATGAGTAAACAATTAAAGGTTTTCCTCCTTTTCTATTATATTCTAGAAGTGCCTCCAAAGATCTAATTCTATAGGGCCTACTGGGAATACCTCACCAAATGGAGCCTCTCCATCCAAGGTAAGTTTTGTAAAGACTCTCCCCTGAGTGTTATTTCTGTTATACTGAAGGATTGGTACTCCATCCCATCATCGTAGGTTTTTGATAGTACTTGAAGGGTCTAATAATAGTCCCTCCAAAGTAAGATGAGTGTCAAAAGATACTCTATGTGGGTCTGGGCATCAACAATATATATCCTAGCAATGAAAAGGTTGTCCCATCTATCAAAATGAGGTTCCCCAAAGATTCCTCACTTTAGTAGGTGGTTGTTGTCACTAAATGTCCTTAAGTTTCAATTTGTAAATGAATCACTCACTTGTCCTTTCTTAGTTGGTTGGTTTGTGAGTTAGTCCTTCTAACGAGAAGTGTTGTCATATTATATATGTAATAATGGTAACGAAAAAAAGACTATAAAAGGTCTATTTCTCGCCTGATCAGCCTATTCTATGGTGACATTATAGATTCAATGCTCATAAGGCACCTACGCAATGGGGTTGGGGCTTTTGGGTTCTAGTGAATTATAAAAAGCATCTCAAATGGGGTGTTTCTTTCTATTAGCATTCTATTGGCTTGTGTCAATGCCAATAGCAGAGCTTGTGATCAACCAACCATCGAACCAGCTCAATGCCATTCAACCACAATCCCATCCATTCAAAGATGTCTCTTTCACATGTTGAGAATCAATCTCGTATAGTGAAACAATCTTAGTGAAATTAAAACCCTCTTGGGCTAATAAACCATCATGTCATGCAACTAAAAGTTTTTCTCAACTAATTTAGCACCATATATCTATCCATCCAATACTTCTAAAAGGCCTATAGAAGTGGCCTCTAAGTGATTCATTCCAGTGGTACAGGTATAACAGGTCTAGGTAGCACAGTAGTGAAATAGCTTGTGGAAAACAAAGGTTTTTTCTTCTTCATAGTAGTTACTCTCTCACCTCCCTCATATTCCTCGTAGAATAAATGAGTTCGGGTAGGAAAAATTTCATCTCTCCTATATGGGGAAGGCAGTAAGTAAATTATGGTAGAACAAGTAACTATGAGGTGGGTTCAAGCATGAAACGTTAGGTCTTTTTCTCTCCCTTATGGTCTTTAGGCATTACGAAACCTAGGATCAGCCTCTAAATCTACCATTTATTTCTATCTATCGCTATCTTCTCTACTTCCCAGCTCCTCAATAGTGGTTCAAAAGAAGGCTCTCTCGAAGGTAGAAAATGGAAGGTTGCACCTACTAGAACAAGATTATCTAGAACAACTGGAGATGTGATGTGGAACACTTTGATAGATTCTGTTAGCCATCCTTGTGACACTGCCGTGATTGGAAAATTCCAAAGCTTACCTGGAATCAGTTGTACCCGAAATTATCACTCGTTCCTAAAAAAATGAGTCTCCTTTAAGCTCTTTTCATCTGACTTGTAAAATATGAAAAGGTCGCCGAGCGATGGGCCTCTCCAACTCGTTAAAGCTACCAGAAGTGATATCCCTCCTCTAGATTTTAATATTTTTGGACTTGAGGGATTATTACAAAAAAAGATCGAGCGCTTGTCTTGTTTGGCTCGTTAAAACAATCGAAAATTCATCCCTCTCGTATTATTTTATACTTTTTCGGACTTAAGGGATTCTATGAGAAAAAGGGATTATTAGAGCTTCCTATCCATCCCTTTTCAGACTCTCTAAAATTGAAAAAGAATTGAGTTATCATTTTCATTAAACTCATTAAAATCAATAGCGACAAACTTGTCGAAATGGACGAGAACAAGTTTCACTCTCGCTAGGCTCATTAAAACATAGCAACGGGTTCACCCGAAGGGTGAATTATAGAACAAGCATATGTTAGCCTCCTCAAGCTTGATAAAAATAAAGAGGTACTGGTCAGCAATGACTGGGGAAAATTGGGAAGAAAACTTGAAGAAGCTTTATTGGTAGCAAGTCGCTCTTGAACATGACACTTTCACTCCACGTCTGAGTCAGGTTGGGTTTTTCCGTTCATCAGTCATATCACCATTGGTCCATCATACCATCCATATTTGGGGTTAATGGTACCAATCCATTTCAGTGTCACCGGTATTTTCAAGAGATGTCGCTCAGAGAATTCACCTCTGTCTCATCCACTATAATACATTCACGCTCCATTCTTTCATGACCGCCACCCTGAACCCTGTATCATCAAATCGTTTTCACCTGCAAAATCATTTGCTCCGTTCCGTGTCGTAGATGTGGGATTAATTAAGGCCCTCCTACGATGGGTCACTTCTTGTCGAAATCAACTCATTATCCAGGAAATCAACCTAGGAACTACCCTTTCAGTACTTTGAACCTTGCATGCCTCAATGGCAAGTTTCTCACTTCCGGTGACAGGTTTACATCAATGGCCTTCGACTGAAAGATTTTATGTGGTGTTATCCTTTATGTGAGCCAGTAACTAAACCTTTATGCTTCCAAAATCTTGTTAACTATTAGGAAAGAAAGCTAATTGGTCAACGATTGTAATTCCACCTTGAAAAGGAAATGCAATATTTCTAAAATATGTAGACACAACAACATCCATGGCATAAATCCAGGGCCTTCCCAATGAGATATTGTAGTCAAGGTTTCCATTAATGACCTCGACTTCAATCTCTACGGCCTTGCACCCCAATTCGACTTGAAAGTTACTTAAAATCCAATATGGCACGTATGTTCTTCCATCGAATGCCTTTAATGTCATTCATGATCGAGACAAGGGTGGTGAACCTAGAGTTTTCCACAAACTCATTCACATAATACAAGGGGATGCCCCCTCATCAATGATCTTTCGATGAACAATTTTATTGAGGACTTTTATGTGTGTAAGGAAAGCGAGTTGAGCCAGTAACTAAGGTGCATATCCTTTATGGTCAAAGGCCACAAGATTGGAATCCACTGGATCAATCCCACCTATTGCTGATAACAGAGCCTGCGTTTGGGAGGGGCAGTTCTGCAGTACTTCTAGCGTCAACATAGCGGATGGCAATTGAGCTAGATCCTCCACTATGTTATAATTATGTGCAGCTCGAGCACAAGGACTAAATTTCGACTTATGTATGACTCCCTTTGGTGGATTTATAGTTAATTTAGGAATAACAGGCGTAAAAACTTCTAGCGAAGTCGTCGTCGAACTACTAGGTTGAATTGTAGCCTTGTTGTTTGACGATGGTGGATTCCCATAATCTTTGTTCCTTGTCAATATCAAAGCATCATTCAACTATTTTGAGACGGATAACATAAGCACTTGGGATGTGGAAGCATGATCGATAGTAACCAGATTAGTTTCTGGGTTTGGAAATGGATCAGTCAATACCGCAGAGGTATTTGAAGTCTTTAGCAATTTTGTAACCTCAGCTCGATGTGGACAATCTCTCATCCAATGGTCCTCGTTACAAACATAAAATGGATCACGAGGTTTCTTTCGCCCAAGAGGGTTCTCAAAAGATTTTTCAGGAGTTGAACTCTCTTGTTTCTTCTTTTTATCTTTTCATTTCTTCTTGCCCCGTGGTTTCTTAGGATTCTTTGCCTTGTTAGATGACATGGAATTAATCTTTGAGGCAAGAGGTTTGTCATTTTCTTTTTTACTAGAAACTGCAAGAGATTTACCAAATGGTGCCTTTGCAGTTTGCATGCTTGAGGTACCAATCACACCATCACCGACATGAGAGTCCTTGTTTGATTTAGCAGGGGGAGGAATGGAAAATGTTGGTCTGCGAGCACCAAGAATTTTGTCATAGAGTGTGCTAGACTAAGTATAGATCAAGTCTATATATTGGGCACAAGCAATGACTTTCTCTTAAGTGAAAACTCCTCCTTTCGCCATGTCTTCAGTAATTGAAGGCAATAAGGACTTAATAAACCACTCAGCCAAAAGCTGATCAGGAACATATTCCTCTACCATTCGACGACGGCGTTGCCACTCATGAATATGATGAGATATGTGAGTAGACATGGTCTGTTTAAAGTTGCTAAGGATTTTTGTTCATGTTTCGTACCTTATGGGTAACTGAAAGTGGGTTAGAATGGTAGTGGCAAGGCACTAAAGTTATCAAACGAAGCTCTAGGAAATTCAATATACCATTTCGCTTTTGGACCAGTGAGCATTCTCTGAAAAAGGTGAAGTCTAATCGAATCATCATTTAAGGTGTTAGATGAGCACCATAAATGAAAAGTCATTACATGATTTGATGGATATTCTACTGGATTTCCATTGAATTTAGGAATATCGGAGGGGAGTTTATGAGGAATCGATGGCCACCATGGGGCATATGCAATTGGATCATTCGTCAGCCGGTTGAAATCTAGTAATTCTAGAGTTGCTACAAAAGGCAATTGTTGATTCAAGTTAGGTGAAGCATACCTAGGATAAGATGGAATCACCTGAGCAGTAGGTCTTTGCATACCAGCATAATGTATCTAATGTTGGTAACTTTGATAAGGTTGTTGGACATAACAAGTATAGTGTGATTGTTGGTAACTATTTTGAAAGGGTAGTTGTCCATTACCCATGAAGCCGTGTCGTTCAGTTCCTCGGTAGGTTTGGTGGAATTGCGATTGTTGGTATTGTGCCAGCCATGGTTGCTGGACCATTTGTTGTTGTCCAATACTAGAAGATTGACCAAGCTGTGGAGTGATAATACCCATTTGAGCCTGAGTCATTCCAGGTAAGGAAGTGCTAACCTGAGGTTGTGATTGAGCTATAGATACAAGAGGTTGTTGTATTGCAACCTGTGAGACTTGAGGTTGACACACAACTGGCATTGCCTGTACTTGCGACACAGTCATAATAGCAAGTTTAGTGGGAATATTCGACACAGGTTGGGTCTATTGCATTGAATATCAAAAATTGTCTGGAAATCACAGATCAATTAACTCTATCAATAACTAAGCCTAGTCAAGTTCATGATAAAAATTCATTTTTTATTTATTATAAAATGAATCCATTTATATGAACTCAACAAGAATGGATCGTTGAGTTCAGATCGGATCTTCAATCACAGAGAAAAAATGGAAGAATCAATCTTTATCTATGAGTTTCGAGGATGCCTTCGATCACAGGAGGTTGGACATACGACATTTGTCTTTTCCATGTTTCTCCGTCTTCCTGGGTGTTCCGCGTGGATTGTCCAGGTTCATCCTTCTTTTCCTCCAACAGATCGCCTGTATACGGAAACAGATCTGCCACATTGAAGATAGGTGATATGCCTACTCCAGGTGGTAGTTGTATTTCGTAGGCATTCGCTAAAAACTTTCGCAAGATCTTACAAGGCCCTATCTTCTTGTACTTCAGTTTATTGTACGTACCCTTAGGGAAACGTTCCTTACGTAGGTGTACCAGAACTTCGTCCCCTACCTCAAAATGAACTTCTCTTCTTCTTAAATCTGCGTGTTCCTTATACTTTGAGTTGCTTTCCTATAATTTTGCTTTCACCTGTTCATGTAAATCCCTCATTGCATTAGAAAAATATTCTCCATCCGCACTCCATCATTCCTGTAAACCAAGATCCTGAAGTTCATGCACTCCACGAGGGTGCATGCCAAATAGGATCTGAAAGCTACTGAGACCCGTGCTACGATTCGGCGAATCATTGTAAGCAAACTCTGCCTGCGCTAGCACTCAGTCCCACATTCGAGAATTCTCTCTGACTAAGCTACGTAACAGATTTCCCAGACTTTTGTTCACAACCTCTGTCTGCCCGTCGGTTTGCAGGTGATAAGCAAAATTGTAGCTTAATTGGGTGTTCATTTTTTTCCATAAGGTACGCCAAAAATGTCCCGTGAACTTCACGTCTCTATCTGATAGGATGGTTGTTGGCAACCCGTGTAATCTGACAATCTCATTAAAAAACAAGTGGGCCACGTGAGTGGCGTCACTAGGTTTCCGACAAGGTACAAAATGTGCCATTTTTTAGAAACGATCCACCACTACCATCACCGAATCATAACCTTTTTGCGTTTTTGGCAGTCCCAAAACAAAATCTAAACTCATTGAATCCCAAGGTCTGCCTGGAATAGGCAATGGCATATATAATCCCGTGTTCTGGCTATGTCCCTTCGCTAATTGACACACCTTACACTTAGCCACAAAACGTTGTACGTCTCGTCGCATTCTTGGCCAAAAATAAAATTGACTAAGTTGCTCCAAGGTCTTGTCTATACCGAAGTGTCCACCCAAACCCCCACTGTGTTTTTCACGAATAATATTCTCCCTCATAGAACAGCTGGGGATACACAATTGTCCTCCCTTAAAAAGCAATTTCTCCTGTATGTTGTAATCCAGCCAAGGGTTATTTCCCCTTATCAAAGGGTTTTGGCACGCCTCATAGGCTTCTCTGAAATCTGTGTTTGTCTTATAAAGATCTCGTAAATGTTCAAAACCCAAAACCTGTACAGTGCTTTCCTGTAAAAGTAGAGCTTTTCTGCTCAATGCGTCGGCCACCTTATTTGCTTGTCCGCGGATATGTTTCAGCACAAAATTAAAACTATGTAAGTACTCCACCCATTTGGCATGCTTATGATTAAGTTTGTGTTGCTGCATTACATATTGTAATGCAGAATTATCTGAAAACATCACAAACTCATTCCCTAACAAATAATTCCTCTAGTGCCTTAGAGCCTGTACCACTGCGTAAAATTCCTTGTCATATGAGGAGTACTTCTGCCTACTCTCATTTAGTTTTTCCCTGAAAAATTCTCCAGGACTGTCCTCCTGACTGAGTACAGCCCCGATTGTTGTTCCACTAGCATCACAACGTACCTGAAATAATTTTTGAAAATCTGGTAACCTAAGAATCAGTCTTTCTGTTATCTTCTTTTTCAATAGTTGAAAACTTTTTTCTACTGCTTCTGTCCATTGAAAAGGTTGGCTGGCCTTTTTTATGGTCTCCAACATAGGAGCACAAATCCTGCTGAAATTTTTAATAAACTTCCTGTAGAAACTTGCTAATCCATGGAAACTACGTACGTCAAACAAATTCTTCGGTGACGGCAAATTTATTATTGTTGTTACCTTTTCCAGATCCATCTTCAATTCGTTTTCTGCTATCACAAATCCCAGATAAATTAACTCTCTCTGCAGAAACGTACATTTCTTCAGATTTATCAATAACTTGTTTTGTTGTAGCTTTTCCAACACTTTGCGCACATGCCAGAAGTGTTCTTCTCTCGTCTTGCTAAAATTAAGAATGTCGTCCAAATAAACAATTACGAACTTCCCAATATATTCCTTTAGCATCTCATTCATGAGTCTCATGAATGTGTTGGGTGCATTGCTTAACCCGAACGGCATGACCAACCATTCATATAATCCTTCATTAGTTTTAAAAGCTATCTTCCACTCGTCTCCCTCTCGTATTCGAATCTGGTGATATCCGCTTTTTAAGTATATTTTAGAGAAGTAAGCTGCCCCAGTCAAACAGTCCATCATATCATCCATACGTGGTAACGGGAATCTGTACCGGATGGTGATTTTATTGATGGCCCTGGAATCGGTGCACATCCGCCATTCTCCTCCCTTTTTGGGGGCGAGAACTGTTGGTACAGCACATGGGCTTAAACTCTCTCTGATTAATCCTTTGTCCAATAGCTCCTGCACCTGTTTTTTGATTTCTTCATTATCCTTGGGGCTCATTCGATAAGCTGCCTTATTTGGTAAGCTAGCTCCAGGTATGAAATCGATATGGTGGCTAATACTCCGCTTGCGAGGTAACTTATCTGGCAAGTCGTCCACTACTATATCTGTAAATTCTTCCAACATCTGCTGTATTTCTATAGGTAAATCTGTGATTTCCGTATGCAATAGAACTGTCCTTGTCTTCTTGACTACAACATAACTTATTTCACTGTTCTCAACCTGCTTTAAAAACTGTTTTCCACTCATTAGCAATGCCTTAGTTTCATTTACTTTAGCTGTTTCCTTCTCTCTCCTGATAGGCACAAGGGTATGCCTAACCCCATATTTTTCGAACTTATAATAGTTCAACACTCCATCGTGTGTCACCTTTCTATCATATTGCCAAGGTTTGCCTAATAAGATGTGACATACGTCCATCGGCATAATGTCGCAAATGATTTTATCCTTGTATCGTCCTATCTGAATTTGCATAATTAAATGGTTGAAGTAGAGGGCTGCAATATGAAATTGAGGTGGAGTAAAAGTTTCATTTTTGACCGCCGTTTTTTTTTAGTAAAACAGTAAATGAAATTTACTATGGGTTGGTAAATGTAGGTAAGTTTTCAATTTTATTAGTTTTTTATCCACGAGTGTAGTTTTTGGTTTTATGACACAAGGAAGACAGATGTATTGAAATGTGTTGTTCATAGTATTTTTTTAGTATTGAAACGCACAGCAGTGCGAAACAAAAGAAAAGAGCAGAGTGAGCGAAGAAATATATGCAACACGTGATATGTAAGAATTTCATTTACAATAGTAAATGTAAATGAAAAATTTACACAGAGCAGTGTAAATATGTTCAAAAGGAGACAGAGTAATTTTGAAGTTCTTGGTGAATCCCTCTGTTAAGAGGATGAAGTTTGTATCCGTCTTTTATTAATGAATACAAAGCTTTTGTGGGTGTGTGTAATACTATGTTCTCATAAAATATTTTTTTTATAACTTCCCTGTGTTAAGATCCTCGAGAAAAACAGAGCATTGTTCTCTCTTCAAGTGATTTTGTTTTTGGAATTTTACGAGAAAAATTCCCAACCTAATATAACTTGATTTTTGGCCATCTCGGGTTTAGGAGTGTTCATTAGCCCTAATGGTCTTTCCCCTCCCATTATGTACCTTATAGGTGCCCATGTTGAAAGTGCACCTTAGATTCGCTTTACATATGGCTCAATGGAAATGACTACTGCTTCCGTATGAACAGATTCCGAGTAAACTGTCTTTAAAGCATACTCTTTCTCCCGAGTTTACTACCTGATCTAGATATGGGGTTGTTACGGAGTTCAGGAATGTTGCCTCCTGATTTGGGTCTGGAATGGTTCCAATTGGATTAGAAACTCACTAATAACACTTCTTCCTTTGTTGATGCTATTTTTTAAGCAACTACTCGCTCTGATACTTCCCGTGCATTACCTTATTGAACCTATGCCTTACCACCTAGTTATACTTATGTTCTTGCAGTTGTGAACAATTATAATCCTATTATGTTAGCTTTTGGATGGACCTTCTCTAACAAGAATTTAGCAAGGAATAGGAATGGGGATGCTAGTACTCGAGTAACAAGGGATAGAAAATGGCGATCATGGCGATACATTGTTACTGGTCAACTAGGGGTTATCTCTCCGCTTGGTTCTTTTTCCACTTCTAGGTATTGATATGGAAATTGAACTACTTAAACTGCACCCGACGCATCTCCATCTCTTTCTACTATGGATGCTACTTTATTGGTTAGTGTTGCTACTAGGTCTTGATCTTCCGTTGCTTATGCTGTTACCTTAACTTATAGATTATATGTTGCTGGTCCTGGTTCATTTTCTTAATCTACTGAATAAACATAGGATTCTACTACTGCTCTTGTAGTTTCTCTTGGTGTTTCAATGCCTGGGACTGTGTCTCGACGTGGAGGATCTACATATTGTTGGAAATAATGCTTAATTAGTTATGTAAAATGCTGACAAAGTAGCCAGCAGATTTTGTGTTCACTGCAAAATTAAAGCAGCAGATTGTTAGGGTGGTCAATGCTGCTCGAAAGTGCTAGAAATTAGTTGTAATTCAAGTAGATTTATTCGAGAGTTAATTTTAGTAATAGTTTTACTATTTAATAATGTAGTTAATAGTTGAATGAATATATGAGATTTGCAGCATTTTTTAGCTCACACAGTGACTGTGTTTTTTAATTGTTTTATCTATATTTTTTATATGTATTCTTCTTCATAGTATTTTTGGTTTCTCAATTTGCTTGAAATAATTCATTTCATATTCAACAAGTGGTATCAGAGAAGGTAAAATTATTTTGGGTTAAAGTTGTATTGTTGGAATTTCGCCAAAGTTATTCATGTCGAATTCTAACCAGGTGCTAGTTCCAGAATTTGATGGGAACGATTATGATTATTGGTGCATTAAGATGCTAACCTTTTTTATTTGAAAATATTTGTGGGAGATTGTTGAATCAGGATATGAGGAGTCAGCTGATTGGAATGCTCTTACAGCCAATGAAAGAACAACAAGAAAGGAAGCAAGGAAGAAGAATGCTCAAGCTTTGTTTCACATTTAGATAGCTCTTTATAAGAGTTTATTTCCAAGAATATCAAGAGCAAAAACTGCCAAAGTTGCCTGGGAGACTTTACAAGAAGCTTACCAAGGTAGTGATCAAGTTAAGGTGGTGAAGCTTCAGACATTGAAGTGAGATTTCGAGAATTTGAAGATGCAAGAAGCTGAAAGTATCAGTGACTATTGTGTGAGAGTCAAAGATGTGGTCAAGAAAATGGCTACACTTGGAGAAGTTGTAAGTAATGAAGTTTTAATTAAAAAAGTATTGAGATCTTTAACACATAGATGGAATCATGTTGCAACAATCATGGAAGAAAATAAGGATTTAACAAAACTACAGTTTGATGAATTGGTTGGATCTTTGATGTCTCATGAAGAAAGATTAAAGGAAACTTTTGAAGTTGTAGAGAAAGCTTTTTCCTCTAAATTACAAATTACAAAGAATGAAGATGCAAGTAGCAGCAGCACCAAAAGCCATCAAGGTCAAGGTGAATGGCAAAACCAAAATTATTCAAGAGGTAGAGGAAGAGGTGGCTCAAGTGGAAGAGGTAGTTTCAGAGGAAGAGGTAGAGGTAGATTTCATAAGAGAAATGTTCAATGTTACCATTGTAACAGGTATGGTCACTTTGAAAGAGAATGCACATTGAAAGAAGGTAAAAATGCTAATTATGCTCAAGAAAGAGTTGAGTATCCTCTAGATCACTTATTTTTATCTTATGCCAAAGGTGAAAATACTAGTAAAGATGTTCGGTACCTCAATTCTGGATGCTCTAACCATATGACACGGAATGAGAAGTTGTTTTCAGCAAAGGATGGAAGTTTCAAATCCAAGATCCACCTTGGTGATGATAAATCATTGGCGGTTGCTGCCAAAGGAGCTATGGAGGTCCAAACAAAAGAAGGTATAAAGAGTATTCATGACATTTATTATACTCCACAATTGAAGCATAATTTGTTGAGTGTTGGGCAACTCTGTGAGAAAAATTATAAAGTAGTCTTTGAAAATAAGACATGTACTATCTATGATAAGAATAAGGGAAATAGGGTGATCACTGTTGTGCCTATGACAAGAAATAGGATGTTTCCCTTGAGGTTTGATGAACATAATAGCAATCTTGCTAATATGGCTTATGAGGATTCAAGTTGGTTATGGCATCTCACATATGGGCATTTAAATTTTCAGAGTTTGAAGCTTCTAACCTCACATGCATTAGTTTCTGGTTTGCCTAAGGTAGAAGAGCATAAGGAGGTTTGCGAAGGATGTGCTAAAGGAAAGCATGCAGGGGAAAGATTTCCAAAGGGTAGTGCATGGAGACCTCATCACACACTTCAGCTTGTTCAATCAAACATATGTGGTCCTATGCAAACTAAGAGTTTGGGTAAGTCATCATATTTCATCACTTTTATTGATGATTACTCACGAAATTGTTGGGTATATTTTTTGAAGGCCAAAAGTGAAGCC
>APFE030168470.1:0-43864 GCA_000404065.3 Pinus taeda
TACTCATCATTATTCATAGAAAGACACATCACCTGTAATTACATTGATGCTAGTTAATAAGGTTTCATACTTTCTTTATAATTATCATAAAAATATTTGTTTATTGTTGCTAATATTTCTTTAAATATTACATCTTAAATTTTAATTATTTTCCTATATGATTAAGTAACAAAAAATAATTTATGTAATATAAAAGCAGTAGCAAATTTTTTTTTATGTAACATAAAAGCACTAAAATTAATTTTATGTTATAAATATTTTTTTTTTATTATTGATTTTGTGTATAAAAGAAACTAAATATAAGTAAATTTAAATTCATAAAACTATAAATAATAATTCACTATTAAACGTGAAGTATATATTTCATTTATCATTTTTATGATAAAAAAATCATATCAAAATTTTGATTTTGTTAAAAAAATAATTGAAATGTAAAAAAAAAAAATATCATCTTATTAATATAAGATATTTATACATATTTTTAAATTTTACCATAGCTAAGATGTAAAATTGAAATGCAATGCTTTCAATTCCCTATTTTTATGAATATACCATCATTATGTCCATTGAAGATAAAATGTTATCATAAAATTATGTAAACCTTCTCATTCAACTTGTTTCACTCAACTTGTTGACAATTGGGTATGAAATATAAACAAAATTACCATCTTTTTGTCTCTTATTTTAAATTAAAATCATTTTTTTAATATATAAAGTTTTAATACATTTTTATGTTTTCTCATTTTTTGCTTTAACTTTTCATGCATTTTTTAAAAATCCATTTTAAATTCTTACTTTTACTTATAGGGTTTTAAAAATAATAATAATTAAAAAACAAATAACTCCAAAAATAATGGAAATTCAAATGTGTAAGAAATTAACAGGTTACCTAATTTATTCACTTAAAAAACGACATGAACACAAATAGTAAGTTCCTTTTGAAATAATTAACCGTTATTAGGAAAAATGAGTGGGCTGAAAAAGCTTTTCCGTTGGAAGAAGTGGGAGTGAGGAACTCCGTAAAATAGAAATAGTTATGATGGAGGACTTAGCCAGAAATGCCTAAAAAGCCGAGTGAAAGCCGAGAGTTAAAAAATGGGAGTGAAACACGTGCCCTAAAGTATATTAGTTGATCTGGAAAAGCCAAAGAAAAAGGATGAGTACAGAGAATCAGGTATCTCTTTTTCTTTTTTATGGAAGGTATATCTTTTTCTATTTTTATGTTAAAGGAAGGTATATCTTTTTCTATTTTTATGTAAATGGAAAAAGAGGCGGAAGCATCTATACATTTCTAAAATTTGTATGTTAACAGAAGAAGAAGACGAGGTAAAATTTAATGTCTAAAATTCGTTTGTTAACAAAAGCCTCGATCTCTAGTCTGTTGATGAGCACAATGGTTTTGGCATGTTCCAGAAGATACATCCAATCGATTGAGATCAATGCAATTTCTTGATTCAGTTATTCATTTAGATATACGCTCTGACCTTTGTAAATTCATTTATAATTTGATGCACAGGACCCGCCAAGGGTAGAGTTGTTCGTTCAAACGCTTGTTGTGCTATTCTCTTTGACTACTCCAAATTGGTTTCAGGTACTCAATTTATTTCCTTTGTCTTTATTTGTTGTTAATGTAAATTTGTTGTTCTTCTAAAATCTCTATTTCATTTTCTTTAATTAGTTTAACCACCTAGGCCTTAGTTTAGTCTCTTCAAACCGGGCTCCCGTCCTCGTTGACTTTGATAATTAGTTTCTCAAGTTCGATTTAGTTTCATTGGCTTTCAAATTTGTGTTGGGTGCAACAAAAATCACTTATAAGATTTTGAAGGTCTCCCTTAGGATAGGCTTCCAGACCAAGTATAAGATAAATTTAAGATAATATAATTCATTCTGATAATAAATTTATGTATCTCTGTGAAAAATTGTCAAACTCCCTGTCTAATTTGATGAATATGCCCAATGAGTTTGTATGATGACTTGGATTGGTTCTGTCTCATTTCCTTGCCCGGATCCCTTCAAACTCATAGATATATGTGCATGCAAACTGCTGAGTGGACGTACGGGCAGCTTTTCCATTTTCCCGGCTTGAGATATTGTTTTTCATCATGTTCAATTGTGATATATTATAAAATACTCATAAAAAACATGCAAGAGAGATATTTGATGCTGAAAGAGAGATATGAATTGTGTACAGCTAGATAGACAATTGTGACGCTGAGAGAGAAATTTGAATGAATTCTGTACAGCGAGATAGATAATTGTGATGCTGAGAGCGAAATATGAGTGAATTCTGTACAGCAAGATAATTTTGATGTTGAGCCAGAAATATGAATGAATTTTGTACAGCTAGCTAGATAGATAATTGAGACTATAAAACATTTACCACTATACACTATTCTCATATAATGTCTATGAGTGTACACCATTCTGGTATACGCTATTCAGCCTTAGCTTTTCATTAATTTTTGTTAATGTTTGCCTTTTCCTTTACCAGTTTGGAGGGCGTAATTACACCTCCGTATAATGTTGTTGGAACGCACGGCAGATAGCCTGGGGCTCGCTGGAGAAAAGGGCAACCGGTTTAACCGTAGATACATCAGTGAGAGGTAAGCATTGCTACTTGTTATAAAGTCATCCTCCACTGATTGCATTGCGAAAAATAAGGGATTTTATCATAATTACATATTTAATGGAAAAAACTTCAGATTCTTTAAATTTCTTTATTTTTTCTATCACCATTTATTTATAATGTGATAGTTGTGATTACTGTGATAATAAACTTATGTATTGCTGTATTTTCACTTTCTTTTATCAGTGAGAAAAAATAACTATTTTCTTCCTCCAAACTTCCAAAATGGTCCAACTCCAGTTCACAATTAATTGATTATATATTATATTTTAATTTGATGAATATGTGCAATGGGTTGTAGGCTATATGGGACTATGATGACTTGTATTGCATGGGCATATCACTATTGTAGAAAAAGATCCAGACAACCTAGTGTAAATGGTGCAAAGGTAAATTTAAAGCTTCATATTCATTACCATGTTTCTTTCAGTTTTAGTGAAACTGTGGGCTCCAACTTTGGCTTTAGCTCTCTCATTATGGAGTATATTACATCTTCCATAATCTTCCAATTATCAAATTAGGTTAGTTACTTTATTAAATTTAATTCAAAAAGTTTTTGCTACTCATATAGATGACCACTAAATTTTAACAATTTTTGTTTTTTTTGCAGATGATAAGAAGGACATGAAGAATATACAAACATGCTCGGCTAGATGAAATATCAATATCTACATGTCATGATAGAATATTTGAATTCATTTTGTTATTATGACCCAAATTAAACTAACCAATTCATTTATTTTTCTTATTATGTAATTACTTTAAAAACATCATAACAATAAAAAGTATTATTTTTTTGAAGGGGCTAAAAGCCCTTTCTCATTGCTCTTGAGGATGGACCATGCCTATCCTCAAGGGTATGTGTCCCTCTCTGCACCTTACTTTTTCATTTGCTTTTATTTATTTATTTTATAATTAGATATAATTAGTTTAAAAGTATGAAATAATACATCAATATAAATTAGAACATGTTAATTAAAATTTAAAAATATTGAATGAACGTGAAGTTATGTAAATGCATTTGATTTAATCAATATAATATTTTTCCAACCATGAGTTTTTGTGTTTTTGTATGCTTGTTTAGCGGTTCAAGTTGTGTATGATGAAATTGTATGTCTTTATTGTATAAATTGATTGGTGTGTGGTAATTGCAAAATTATTGTATGCATATTGAGTGATTCATTTTTTGTGTGATGTTTTGATTGTATACATTGATTGATGTATTTTTCTATTACTTTGTGATGATGAATTTAAATGCAGATTTTTGTGCAATGATTGTTGTTTGAGGTTCATTTATATGATTGTGTTTAGAATGAATGTGTGACATGTTCATCTATACTTTCAAATGTGTAAGAATTTTCTTTGTTAATGCTTGGTCTTTATATTATGTTTGTGTATTCAAAACATTTTTGTGGGTGATGACCAAAATTTGATATGTGTAATGTTTGTATCTTTGTGTGTTTACAATGATTTTTGTGAAGTTCATTATTTGATGTGTAGTGATTTTGTATGACAATATTTGTTGTTGGGCTTCACTTACATAGTTAGCATTTACAATGAATGTGGATGACATGTCTGAAATGTGTGTGAATTTTCTTTAGCATATGCTTTGATTTAGTGCTACATTAATTTTGTATGTTTGCATATATACAATTTTCTATGTATGATGATAAAAAATTTGATATGCAATGTTTGTATCTATTTATAATTTTGTGTGTGTAATAAGAAAACTTGATGCAATGATGCAATGCTTGTATGTATTTATAACTTTGTGTGTGCAATAAGAACTCTCATGTCATGTGTGTATGCTTGTGTATTTGCGATGCTTTTGATGTTTGGATATTTGTGTATTTGTAATGCTTGTTATGTTTGTGTATTTATTGTATGCTTGTATTGTTTATGTATTCAGAATATTGTTTGTAATGTTTAAAACTTGAAATGTACTCTTGATTGTGTGTGTCTATGTATTCACAATATAGTTTGTAATGTTTAAAACATGAATGTACTCCTGATTGTGTGTGTCTATGTATTCACAATATTGTTTGTAATGTTTAAAACTTGAAATGTACTCTTTATTGTGTGTGTCTATGTATTCACAATATTGTTTGTAATGTTTAAAACATGAAATGTACTCTTGATTGGGTACAGGAGGAGGACGATAAGGGGGTGGAGGTGGAGGCGGAAGAGGTGGTGGTGGAGGAAGAGGTGGAGGTGGAGGTTGAGGTGGAAGAGGAGGAGGAGGAGGAGGAGGAGGAGGAGGAAGATGAGAGGTGGAGGAGAGGTGTAGGTGGTGGAGGAGGTGGAGGCAGAGGTGATGAAGGAGGTGGAGGAGGAGGGGGCAGAGGTGGAGTTGTAGGAGGAGGTGGTGATGGAGGAGGAGGTGGCGATGGAGGAGGAGGTGGCTGTGGCAATGGAGGAGAAGGATGCAATGGTAGTAGCGGTGGAGGTGTAGGTGGAGGAGGTGGTCATGGTGGTGGAAGAGGAGGAAAAGGGGGAGGAGGAGAATGTGGAGGTGGAGATGGAGGAGGACGAGGACGACGACGAGGTTGCGGAGATGGGGAAGGAAGAGGAGGCGAAGGATGAGGAGGTGGAGGAAGTGGAGGTGGAGAAGGAGGAGCTGGCAGAGGAGACGGTGGGGGAGGTGGAAGATAAGGAGGTTGTGGAGAAGGAGGCAGAGGTGGAGGAGGAGGAAGTGGGGGTGTAGGCGATGGCAGAGGAGGTGGAGGTGGAGGTGGAGGAGGACGAGGACAAGGGGGAGGAGGTGGAGGTGTAGTGGGCGGAGGTAGAGGTGGAGGAGGAGGTGGAAGAGGAGTTGGTGGTGGAGGAGGAGGAGGTGGTGGTGAAGGAGGAGAGAGAGGGGGTGTAGGCAATGGCAGAGGAGGTGGAGGTGGAGGTGGAGGGGGAGGGGAAGCATGGAGGTGGAAAGGTGGAAAGGAGGTGAGGTGGAAGAGGAGGTGGCGGTGGAGGAAGAGGGGGAAGAGGAGGAGGAGGAGGTGGCAGAGATGGTGGAGGAAGAGGAGGTGGAGGAGGAGGAGGGGGAGGAAACAAAGGTGCAGGTGGAGGGGGTAGAGGAGGAGGGGGCAGAGGTGGAGGAGGAGTTGGAGGAGGAGGTGGTGGTGGAGGAGGAGGGGCAGAGGGTGCAGACGATGGCAGAGGAGGTGGAGGTGGAGGTGGAGGTGGAGGAGGGCTAGTGGTGGAGGTGGATGAGGAGGTGGAAGATGAGGTGGCGGTGGGGGTGGAAGAGGAGAGAAGAAGGGGAGAGGAGGAGGTGGAGATGGAGGAGGAGGAGGAGGAGGAGGTGGAGATGGGGGAGGAAGTGGAGGTGGAGGAGGAGGAGGGGTAGGAAGTGGAGGTGGGGGTGGAGGTGAAGGTGGGGGAGGTGGAGGCTAAGGGGTTGGTGGAAGCGGACGCAGAGGTGGAGGAGGGGGAAGAGGTGCAGGCGATGGCATAGGAGGCGGCAGTGGAGGAGGAAGGGGAAGGGGAGGAGGTGGCAGAGGTGAAGGTCGAGGTAGAGGTGGAAGAGGAGGAGGAGGAGGAAGAGGAGGAGAGGTGGAGGTGGAAGAGAAGGTGGAGGTAGAGGTGGAGGTCAAGGAGGCGGAGGAGGATGGGGCAAAGGTGGAGGTGGAGGAGGCAGAGGAGGAGGTGGCAGTGGAGGAGGAGGCGGCAGTGGAGGTGTAGGTGGAGGAGGTGGTTGTGGTGGTGGAGGTGGAAGAGAAGGAGGAGGGGGAGAATGTGGAGGTGGAGATGGAGGAGGAGGAGGAGGTGTGGAAAATATGGGGGAGGAAGAGGAGGTGGAGGAGTAGGAGGGGGAGAAAGTGGGGGTGGAGGAGGAGGAGGTGGTGTTAGAGGAGCACGTGGAGCGGGTGCAAGCGATTGCAGAGGAGGTGGAGCTAGAGCTGGAGGTGGAGGAGGAAGGGGAGGGTGAGGAGGTGGCAAAGGTGCACATGAGGTGGAGGTGGAGGACGACGAGGACGAGGACGAGGAGGACGAGGAGGAAGTGGAGGGAATGGTAGAGGTGGAGATGGCAGAGGTGATGGTGGGGTAAGTGGAGTTAGAGGAGGTGGAGTAGGTGGAGGTGGGCGTGGTAGAGGCGGAGGCGAAGGTGAAGGTGGGGGAGGTGGAGGTGGAGGAGTTGGTGGTGTAGGTGGAGTTATGCACTAGAATGCTATAATGTGATTATCACTTTGGTTAAGTTACTAGTCCTCTAAAGTATTTGATCAACCATAAACCAACCTTATAATAAAACCCCAAAGAAAGTCAAAATTTCAGTACTGAACCAATAAGTGAGAAACATAAACAAACATGAGAAAAAAGGGAGTCATGGTCACAATAATACATCAAGGCTTTGGGTCTTGAAACTCCATCATAAAAAACTAGGATATGTGACATGACTCTGGTATCCCTACACAACCCTAGACCAAATAAGACTCAACACATATTTCCTTCCTCTGCCATTGAAGACACATGGATGATTGATACAAGGCATGGGATAAATCAAGCAAGCATTCTAATAGGCCAACACAAAGAATGATTGAACGAGAAATTCCAAAGATCATTCACCCTAAATCGTCGAAAGACACCATAAAGGGGGATTATAATAAAGCTTCAATGAACATAATAGATTCACCATCAAGGCAATGGCTAAGAAAAACAAATTGAAAACTACAAGAGACAATTAAGTGTTGTAATCATAAAAATATAACTAGACTCAGAGGCCTGAGACTTCACCATTAAACAAAAAGTGAGTGGCTAGACATTGGGGCCTCCACAAGCCTCAAAACAACTTACACAAAAATACAAACTTCCTTCCTTGCTTATTATAGATGCTGACAACCCTACAAAAAGTGAAATGAAATATAACAAAACTAGAACTAAGAAAAGAAAGGATATTATGCACAAGCTAGTGCTTTTGCACCTTGTGAAGAGAAAAGGCCACCCCACTAAACTAGAAAATTGGTTGTTTTGCCTCTATCTCAATGTACTCATACTGCAAACTAGCATAATTGCACCACCACTAAAACATAATTGCATCTCCTTTCACATTCACTACCCACACCAAGCTATGATAGGTAGGAAAGTGACAAGCCACAAGAAAGAATGTTTTGCATGGAATAAACCATGAGGAAGGCCTTGTTAACACCCTCTACCACACAATCTTTAGGGTCGAGAAACATGCGATACATCCACCATCATTGTTCTTCTATATTTAACTTAGCCATATGATGTCCCATTAATCATATGGCCCTACAAATCATCAATATGCATTAAACTTTGTGGGGATGTGTTGCCACGTCCATCAGTTCTTCAGCAAAGTGGGATAGTGGTAGTATACTTCCCTCCCGTCCACCGCCGCCCCTTGAACCAGTGAAAATACATCACCACCAAATCAAAATCACATCTAAGTTCACCTTCACTTTCCATGTCGAGCTCTATAGGAATTTAAGTGACACACCATAAGAAAGAATGTTGCACATGGAATACACCATGAGGGAGGCCTTGTTAATGGTAAAGTTCCTGCGCTGAAATCAAAATTTTCTGCATTTTCCTCCTCCTCTTCATAGCTGTAATGAGTATGCTGATCACTGCATTCAAGTTGCTGAGCCTGAACTTCGCTTTTTGCCAAAATAGGATCTGTTTCTTATGTGCTTCTGATTTGGTCATTGTGCTCATAATCATCATTATACTCATCGTATTTTGGCAAGCAGTTGAAAGAAGAGAAGTTGTTATATTCATATAGTATATCAGGAGACTGCTCCATCATGTATGGTTGTATGAATATGTCATAAGTTTTGTGGCAGGTTTGTTCATGAATGTCACTACTTTCCTCTTGCAAAACAGATGTGTTCTGGTGCTCTAAACATTCCACTTTCATTGTGATCTGCTGCATCACTTCCTCTGTTTCTTTTAACAAATAAAGAATTTTTTCTTCTTGCTCTGCCTTGCGCTGTTTCTCCCTCATCTTCAGATTTTCCTCAACGTCCACAGCCATGTCCTGCATCTGTTTCATGGTGGATGGGAATCTTTCCCTCAAACGAAATTCCATTTCTGGATCAAAAGCTCTTGGATATTGCAATAGAGCTAAATCAGGGGGAGGTCTTATGTTCAGCGATATAGAATGGTAGACTTGATTGAATCTGTCAGAGAATTGTTGAACGGTTTCATCTGGACGCCTTTTTAACTCATCATAATCTTGAATGAGCAAGAGGAAACTAACTTTGATCATCCATCTATCAAGGAGGAGCTTGGAACACTGCTGAAGATTAGAGATGCTAGCCTCAGGCAATGCTTTAAACCAAGTCCTAACTTCGCTTTGCAAAGAAAGGGCAAACAGCTTGAGACTGACATCTTCCTCTTCCACTTCAAAGATATTACGATAGTCTTCAAAAACATGGATATGTTTCTGGGCAGTAATACCATTCTCTCCATCAAATCTTGGGAGATACTCAGGATGATTCTTAGGCAATGGATTGAGCACGAGAGGCAAAATGAGTGGCTTATATATATCAGGAACTTTACGAGACACAGGAGTATATACAGGAACTGGAAGACTGGGCTCTATTTTTGGTTCCTCCTTGGCTATATGATGATCATCAACAGCATTAGAAAGCTGTTGTTTAGATATGCAAGGAGGCTTTTCAACAACATTTTCCAAAGGAAAATCATAAAAATCCATTCTAAAATCGTCTGTAAATACAATATACATTGCAAAATTTTATGGAAGAGAAAGAACATGATCCCTTGGATAATAATCCAAGTCAAAAGCCTGATCTGCTTATACATTTCTTTTGGGTTCATTTCTCCAGTGGAGTCTTTATTATGAGGATGATGTGGAGTCGCCAGGTGGATGAATTAACTTTGAAGTGCCTGATCTCTGTCCACCGTCACAGATCAAAGCTAAACATGAAAATAGCCCTGAAGAAATGGAACACTTTCTCCAGAAAACGAGGCAAACTGATCAAAATTGGGGATGTACAGTAATAAACAAATGATTCAGTTCCCCAGCAGAGTCGCCATTATGTTAACATTCGGGTTGTCCCTTTTGACTCCTAAAGGGATACGACCGAGGTAACCACAGACCAAGCTTTTGACTGCAGGTCCTAGCCTACCAGCAGTCAGAGAGGGCTCTCTCTTTATGATTTAGCTTTATTTAAGGGATGATTTTAGGCTAGATATGATGCACAGGGGTTTTGATTGAGTTTGGTGGTTAGGATGATGCTTTCAAGCAGAGAGGTATGCATAGTGTGATAGGTTCAAACCATTAGGCATGGAGTCATGGAGTAAGATTGCTAGTGTGTTTTCTTGGTCACAAGAGGAATATGGAGCAAGATAGCTACACATAAAACAACATTCAAGCTAAATGGAGATGGAATGAAGGCTAAGTGATGAGAGGCACTTAAGAATCTCTTGTTCAGCTTAACAGAGGGAACGCGAATGAGCTCTATCTAGGAGCAGTTAAGAATTCCTAGATAACTGTCATACATGGGTGAATTAGGTGAAATATGAGCCAAAAGGAATTCATATTTCATAGCCAATTCAGAGGAAAACATAAAGAAACCACAGAAATTGAGCATAGAGTGCAGCCAAGCAAATTCTAAACTAATCATTTTTTCTGCAACTTAGGAGTTAATACATGGATGATATGAGCATTTACGAATGGAAAACAGAGATAAGAAGCACTTATTGAGTCATGTAATAGCACAAGAATTCCACAATCACTCTTCAACCATTAAACACGGAAAACAGTCCATTCTCCAAGTTTGTAAGCAGTCTTTGATTATAGAAAATATCAGATATACAGTGTGAGTCTCTCTTGGAGTGAATCAACCAACCCCCCCTTTTCACTATACAGAGGGAGGTATAAATAGAGAAAAAATCTACAAAATATCTATAACAGCAGATCTGATAGTAGATCTGGAGAAATGAATGCTTCTGACCTGACATTTATTGCAAATAAATGAAAGAATGCCTATCTACCAGCTACGCAGGGACAACAACCTCAAGAATGAATAAATGTCAATCCCTCGAGCCATGCGATGTCCTCATGGCCATAACTGCAGTACTTCTCCAAAATGTGGCTTGATACATTGTCATTGTAATAACTCTGCCCTGAAATCCTTCCTTCGCGCCTTCAAGTGGTCCTGCTGCCTTAAATGGTAAAACTGTGAGTTGGTGAGCCTTTATGGCTCAAATTATGCTTTGCTACATTTACTGGGGCCTTTTGATTTCATTTGCTTTGGAAGATCTGGACTGATACACTTTGCCGCTTCCTCTAATCTTTTTTTACATTAAATGGGGCCATATCTTTCCTCTGATATACTTTGACACTTGAATCTGGCCACTTTCTCTCTCTGATACTCTTTAAACTATCAAATCTCCCCATTCTGCTCTTTTAATGAAAAATAACTGTTGTGAATGCTTTCCGTGGCCTTTAGGATGCTATTGGTGCTTGGCTGGTCCCAAAATGGTCTTTAAACTGATAAAATTCCATAATTGATGGAGAAGCAGCGCTCTGGAGGCATCTGAGGAGGAAACATGCCTTTAGAAGCGTTTTTTTGGGCCAGAGCGACTTAAAAAATTGCTGCAAAACCCATTGTTTCTTCTTTGCTAGGCGGGCGCAGTCACCGCATACAAAACCTTTGAAAACAGCCCATTTCCAAATAACACAGAAAATGTGTCAAAAACATGAAATTTTAATGAAAAATTGGCTTTGGCGGGCCCTGCGGACAACTTTAAGTCCTAGTCGTTGGATCCGGCACGGTCCGATCCAGCAGCTCGTGCTAAATCGCATATCGACGGATCAGGGGTCCCAACACATGATACTTCTGACGAGCAATGAACCCCTCGGACCCGAAAATGCATTAAGGCCTTCTTTTATTGATATCGGGTCCGGCCTGTCGACGAACTCTCATCGATGGATTTGCAATGAAAATGGGTCATCGGACCCGAAATCCTTCAAAACTGCTTTGTATTGCTTTTCGGCTCCGGCATATCGGAGCAATATGTGGGGTTGTTGCAATAAAATGTTAGTCGTTGATCTGGGGCCCAAAATGGATGGATGTGATTAAGTCGGGACTTCGGCAATCGGCGGGGGCAATGAGGGTTCTTGCTAAGTTTCAAATAAACTTAGCAATTCCCAAGGATGTATATGGTTATTTTTCAACCAGGGGGAGGGGATAAGTATATAGGGGAAGCATGAAGCATATCTTGACCTCTTTAGGGGAAGTTAGTGAGTAATTTGGGGGAGAGGAAGAAGGGGGGAGTTAGACATGCCTCGCTTGAAGTCCTCCAAATAAAACATGCCTCAAACCAGAAATGAATTGCTTATAAAAATTGGAACACAGCAGTGGCACTTAGATTAGCACACTCTCATGGACACTTATTTGGCCATCTGTAGCAAATATGGAGCATTGCAGCATGCATAGTATGACATATTTTGCATGCAAAAATGTCGATCATGAAAGATGATTAACTTGTTGCAGCAGGAGGTTAACAGTGGCTCCACTTGGGGATGGATTTTCCTTGTGAAAAGCCAAGAACAGCAGATTAGACTGCCTTGTATTCAATTGTTGCTGTATTATGAAAAATTCCCTTTGGTTGGCTGCCTTATTGACTCTACCTACCTACCCTAACCAGCACTTACTTTGTTGTTAGGTGAAATGAAATATCCAATGCAGCCACTTAAGTATTATGAGCATGAACGAGCTTTGCTGCTTGTGCTTGCTGGTGAGAAAAACTGAGATCTTGCAATCTGATGTGGCTTTGTTAATATTTTAGAAGATTAGGAAGCTACTGACCTCCTTCACTGTGTTTAAACACTGTACAAAACTGTCCTGCAACATATATATACAATTTCTGGGCTGAATTAAAGAACTGTACAAAGGTTTGGGATAGCTATCATGCTTTGGAATTGGAAGATCATCAGCAACTTGACATTGAGCCTTACAGCCTTCTATTGGAGAAGGGCACTGATTTATTTCATCACTTAGCCTGCCATCTGATGGATTATTCAAAACTTGGAGCGATACTTGCAACTCATTACAAACAGGCTCGAATGGGACTTGACTGATCTGCGCTTGTTCTTCTTCTTCTTCTTCAAATACTTGAGATAGCTGAAAACCAAGAGGCAGTGGATCCACTTGGATCATTTGATCACATGCTGCTGCTTCTAAGTCTTCCTCAATCTGATATTTGATGGCTCTTTGGGGCTGCAAAACTAGAGGCAATACATTTTGAGCAAGGATTTGACTCTCCTCTAGAGGATCAATATCAACACTTGGTGACACTTGATTATACACAGCATGATAATTCTCCTTAATAAACTAAAAATATTGGAAAAAAAATGGTAAAGTTCCTGCGCTGAAATCAAAATTTTCTGCATTTTCCTCTTCCTCTTCATAGCTGTAATGAGTACGTTGATCACTGCATTCAAGTTGCTGAGCCTGAACTTCGTTTTTTTCCAAAATAGGATCTGTTTCTTCTGTGCTTCTGATTTGGTCATTGTGCTCATAATGATCATTATACTCATCGTATTTTGGCAAGCAGTTGAAAGAAGAGAAGTTTTTATATTCATATAGTATATCAGGAGACTGCTCCATCATGTATGGTTGTATGAATATGTCATATGTTTTGTGGCAGGTTTGTTCATGAATGTCACTACTTTCCTCTTGCAAAACAGATGTGTTCTGGTGCTCTAAACATTCCACTTTCATTGTGATCTACTGCATCACTTCCTCTGTTTCTTTTAACAAATAAAGAAGTTTTTCTTCTTGCTCTGCCTTGCGATGTTTCTCCCTCATCTTCATATTTGCCTCCACATCCACAGCCATGTCCTGCATCTGTTTCATGGTGGACGAACATCTTTCTCTCAAACGAAATTCCATTTCTAGATCAAAAGCTCTTGGATATTGCAATAGAGCTAAATCAGGGGGAGGTCTTATGTTCAGCGACATAGAATGGTAGACTTGATTGAATCTGTCAAAGAATTGCTGAACGGTTTCATATGGACGCCATTTTAACTCATCATAATCTTGAATGAGCGAGAGGAAAATAACTTTGATCATCCATCTATCAAGGAAGAGCTTGGAACACTGCTGAAGATTAGAGATGCTGGCCTCAGGCAATGCTTTAAACCAAGTCCTAACTTCGCTTTGCAAAGAAAGGGAAAACAGCCTGAGACTGACATCTTCCTCTCCCACTTCAAAGATATTATGATAGTCTTCAAAAAGCTGGATATGTTTCTGGGCAGTAATACCATTCTCTCCATCAAATCTTGGGAGAACTCAGGATGATTCTTAGGCAATGGATTGAGCACGGGAGGCAAAATGAGCGGCTTATATCTATCAGGAACTTTACGAGACACAGGAGTATATACAGGAACTGGAAGACTGGGCTCTATTTTTGGTTCCTCCTTGGCTATATGATGATCATCAATAGAATTAGGAGGTTTTTGTTTAGATATGCAAGGAGGCTTTTCAACAACATTTTCCAAAGGAAAATCATAAAAATCTGATCTAAAATCGTCTGTAAAATACAATATACATTGCAAAATTTTATGGAAGAGAAAGAACATGATCCCTTGGATAATAATCCAAGTCAAAAGCCTGATCTTCTTATACATTTCTTTTGGGTTCATTTCTCCAGTGGAGTCTTTATTATGAGGATGATGTGGAGTCGCCAAGTGGATGAATTAACTTTGAAGTGCCTGATCTCTGTCCACCGTCACAGATCAAAGCTAAACATGAAAATAGCCCTGAAGAAATGGAACACTTTCTCCAGAAAATGAGGCAAACTGATCAAAATTGGGGATGTACAATAATAAACAAATGATTCAGTTCCCCAGCGGAGTCGCCATTATGTTAACACTCAGGTTGTCCCTTTTGACTCCTAAAGGGATACGGCCGAGGTAACCATAGACCAAGATTTTGACTGCAGGTCCTAGCCTACCAGCAGCCAGAGAGGGCTCTCTATTTATGATTTAGCTTTATTTAAGGGATGATTTTAGGCTAGATATGATGCACAGGGGTTTTGATTGAGTTTGGTGGGAAGGATGATGCTTTCAAGCAGAGAGGTATGCATAGTGTCATAGGTTCAAACCATTGGGCATGGAGTCATGGAGTAAGACTGTTGGTGTGTTTTCTTGGTCACAAGAGGAATATGGAGCAAGATAGCTACACATAAAACAACATTCAAGCTAAATGGAGATGGAATGAAGGCTAATTGATGAGAGGCACTTAAGAATCTCTCGTTCAGCTTAACAGAGGGAAGGCGAATGAGCTCTATCTAGGAGCAGTTAAGAATTCCTAGATAATTGTCATACATGGGTGAATTAGGGGAAATATGAGCCAAAAGGAATTCATATTTCGTAGCCAATTCAGAGGGAAACATAAAGAAACCACGGAAATTGAGCATAGAGTGCAGCCAAGCAAATTCTAAACTAATCATTTTTTCTGCAACTTAGAAGGTAATACATGGATGATATGAGAATTTACGAATGGAAAACAGATATAAGAAGCACTTATTGAGTCATGTAATAGCACAAGAATTCCACAGTCACTCTTCAACCATTAAACACAGCAAACAGTCCATTCTCCAAGCTTGTAAGCAGTATTTGATTATAGAAAATATCAGATATACAGTGCGAGTCTCTCTTGGAGTGAATCAACCAACCCCCCCTTTTCACTATACAGAGGGAGGTATAAATAGAGAAAAAATCTACAAAATATCTATAACAGCAGATCTGATAGTAGATCTGGAGAAATGAATGCTTCTGACCTAACATTTATTGCAAATAAATGAAAGGATGCCTATCTACCAGCTACGCAGGGACAACAGCCTCAAGAATGAATAAATGTCAATCCCTCGAGCCATGTGCTGTCCTCGTGGCCATAACTGCAGTACTGCTCCAAAATGTGGCTTGATACATTGTCACTGTAATAACTCTGCCCTGAAATCCTTCCTCCGTGCCTTCAAGTGGTCTTGTTGCCTTAAATGGTAAAACTGTGAGTTGGTGAGCCTTTATGGCTCAAATGATGCTTTGCTACATTTACTGGGGCCTTTTGATTTCATCTGCTTTGGAAGATCTGGACTGATACACTTTGCCACTTCCTCTGATCTTTTTTGACATTAAATGGGGCCATATCTTTCCTCTGATATATTTTAACACTTGAATCTGGCCACTTTCTCTCTCTGATACTCTTTAAACTATCAAATCTCCCAATTCTGCTCTTTTAATGCAAAATAACTGCTGCAAATGCTTTCTGTGGCCTTTGGGATGCTATCGGCGCTTGGTCGATCCCAAAATGGTCTTTAAACTGATAAAATTCCATAATTGATGGAGAAGCAGCGCTCTGGAGGCATCTGAGGAGGAAACATGCCTTTAGAAGCATTTTTTTTGGGCCAGAGTGACTTAGAAAATTACTGCAAAACCCATTGTTTCTTCTTTGCTGGGCGGGCGCAGTCACCGCATACAAAACCTTTGAAAACGGCCCATTTCCAAATAACACAGAAAATGTGTCAAAAACATGAAATTTTAATGAAAATTTGGCTTTGGCAGGCCCTGCGGACAACTTTAAGTCCTGGCCGTTGGATCCGGCACGAGCCGATCCAGCAGTTGGCGCTAAATCGTATATCGGCGGATTGGGGGTTCCAACACATAATACTTCTAACGAGCGATGAACCCCGTGGACCAGAAAATGCATTAAGGCCTTCTTTTATTGATATTGGGTCCGGCCTGTCGACGAACTCTCGTCAGTGGATTTGCAATGAAAATGGGTCATCGGACCCGAAATCCTTCAAAACTGCTTTGTATTGCTTTTCGGCTCTGGCATATCGGAGCAATATGTGGGGTTGCTGCGATAAAATGTTAGCCGTTGATCTGGGGCCCAAAATGGATGGATGTGATTAAGTTGGGACTTTGACAATTGGCGGGGGCAATGAGGGTTCTTGCTAAGTTTCAGATAAACTTAGCAATTCCCAAGGATGTATATGGTTATTTTTCAACCAGGGGGAGGGGATAAGTATATAGGGGAGTTATATACATAGTTTTTGTACGGGAAGGGGAAATAGATACAGAGCTACATAGTAAAGTTAGTAGTTAATATGACAATGATGAGAAAAAGCGCTAAGTATGATGTCTTAGGCTATCAATGGGGGAAAATGACTCATAGAAGAAGTTTTTACATTCCTTGAGTGAAGCAGATCTTCACCAAGGTAAATGATATGGAGAATAATGAAACTAAGAGGTATGAAGCATATCTTGACCTCTTTAGGGGAAGTTAGTGAGTAATTTGGGGGAGAGGAAGAATGGGGGAGTTAGACATGCCTCGCTTGAAGTCCTCCAAATAAAACATGCCTCAAACCAAAAATGAATTGCTTATCAAAGTTGGAACACAACAGTGGCACTTAGATTAGCACACTCTCATGGACACTTCTTTGGCCATCTGTAGCAAATATGGAGCATTGCAACATGCATAGTAGGACATATTTGGCATGCAAAAAAGTCGAACATGAAAGATGATTAACCTGCTGGAGGTTAACACCCACAACACGAAATCATAGATCAAGTTTTGAAGAAACATATTTGGCAAGGAATGACTCAGGGATGGTCAAAATGGATGACAGATATTTTGCAAATGAATGGTTTGTTTGAACTAACCTCTTGAACACATAACGACACTGTAGATGGTTTGGTGACAATTGACCCAAATCTAATACCCAGAAACCGGCGGAAGACTTTCAATATGGTTTTATTAACTGTTAAGCAAAGGATTTCCCAACCCAGGTGAACAAAAGTTTCGTTTTCAAGAGTGGTTAATTGCTTTTTTAAAACACAAAGCGTAACAAACAAGTTCATTTTTCTCTCTTTTCCCCCACCATTTCTGGCAAGTAGCTCTTTATTTTTGACACGCTTGAGGAGGATAACATTTGCTTGTTTATAAGCTCATCCTTCGGATGAGTCCAACTTAGTTTAAAATTCGAACCCTAAGAAGGAGTGGTTTGTTTCTATTTAAAATTGAACAGGTCCTTTACTGTTAAATTTTAACGAGTCGAGTATAGGAAAAACTCAGTGTTTTTAAATTTTAGGAAGTCAGAAGAAAAACTTAAGAAAACTCAATGGGTGTCCTTTCTCGTAAATTTGTGTCCCTCAAGCCCGAAAAATTATAAAATAATACTTGAGAGAACCGCTTGACCATTACGATCAAGGAGTACCTTTCATAATTAGTGGCTTTGATCTGAAAATTTAAAAAAGCGATCGAAGACACGTCGTTTTATAACCAATATCGAACTTGAAATGACAAAATTTCGCCGATCTTTTCATGTTTATACGGTCAGGAAAGAGCTGTAAGTAGACCACCCTTTTAATTCCATTTAACGAGTTAAAAAAGGAAAAATCTCGGCAATCTTTTCATATTTTACGAGTCAGAAAAGAGCTTAAAGAGGACTCCAATGTTTCGCTTTTTTGTAAATTTTTGAAAGAGTTCGAAAAAGTGATAAAAGTGCTCTTTGTTGAAAAATGATCAATTTTCCCTGAAAAATCCAATATTCTGCACAAAAACTCAAAACATTATTCATACCTGTTTAAGATAAATAAAAACGTATCAAAAAGTTACATTTTTAAAGTGAAAAATAAATAAATTAAAAATTCATTTATTCAAAAAATATTATAAAAAGGGCTTTTGTAAATTCATTTTTACCATTTGATTTCAGAGTGAGAAATGAGGGCTTTGGGTAAGAAACTTCCTGTGAATATTGCGGAAAATCCGTCTGTTGGAATTGAAAACCGTCAACTCCAGGTAATCTACATCATCCTTATCTTGCATTTCAACTATTTACATTTCATTTTTAGGATTTAATTTTGATTTTTGGAGGAGAAATTGGTTTAGGAAATCGCTCACGAGGGTCTGTAGGTGCAATACGCGGCCCCTGCGAACCCCAAATTTTTCTTGCAAAGAAAAAAGTCATGGGTTCTCACCTATTCCTTAAAACGCATGCGGACCTACGCATTCTCTGTAACCAGTGGCTGCAGACCCCGCGAAATGGATTTTAAAAATTCAAATTTCTCTATTTCTGCCCGAAATTTTTCGAACTGAATTGTTCTAATATGTCACTTTTGCATTGTAGGACATACAAAATTATTATTTGGTGGGAACGTGAGCATGAGGATGTGGATCTTGCCGCAATAAATCATCCACCCACATTGGATGCATTGAGAGCATGCAAATTGTTTAAGTTCTACGTCGTACCAGGCATGAGGGCCCAAGTAGACTTTTTGCAATGGTTCGTAGACAGGTGGAATATACAGGACCATTGTTTCATGATTGGTGGCCACTGGCTCAAAATTGAGCTAGAGGACATATATTTCTTGACTGCTTTGCCTAAGAGAGGTGAACGATTATCTCTTTTCGGGACTAGGCTAGGTGGCTATTCTGTCGCTAGTCTCCGATTGGAGTTTTGCAATGATAAAACAAAGGACAAACGAATCGATATTAAAACTATCGACCTTCCTAAACCTAAGGTTATTGCATTTTCCTATCACCAGACTATGTGGGAGTGCAGCATTGCATGTAGCTACTAGATCCCAGGTGCAGATTGTTGTAGATTGTTATCAAGGTATCATATTCAACTGGTGCGAGGCTATGTTGGCAAATGTAAAAGGCCAAATAACCAGAGCAAAGAACGGACAACTAAAAAACTTTGGATACGGTTTCCTCATTGTGAGCTTTGGTCTAGAGAGGGTCACTATGTTGGTCCCACAGCAGCTTTCTGTTGAGGCTGGTATTCCTCGAGAGCCTAGGATAATGTGTTGAGTTGCTTTGATGGCCCATCACCCTGAGGAGGGTTCAGAGGTTGTTCGATTTCCACCTGAGTATTTTCGTTGGTTCAGGAACCAACTTTTTGTGATTCAAGATTTTCCATATGCGAGGATGGATTATTGCGGTGACCCAGACATGATTCTTCCACTAGGAGAGCAGTGGGATGATTCAAGGAAAATCATTTTCAACACTTTCTAAGTTTTAACTAATTTCTTTTTTTAATCGTCCAAAATTGACAATAAAAAGTTTTAAATGCAGATGTGGGTCCACAACGACCAGCCGCTCTCCAGCCTTATGAGAGGAAACACCCATCTGCAACAGTACCAACCCCATAGGACCAATCTACAGAGATCCTGATCGATTTGGAGAATCATCTAGAGCGTTTGACAACAAATATTCCAAAGACTGGCATAGATGATATTCCACTTAGGTTACAGCGATATATGATTGGGGTCCCAGGACCTTTTAGGAGGTTCCTTTGTAGGGTGGCCCGAGCAGTGATTTCTTATCGTGATCATCACCACCAAGGATAGGATGATCGCTTTTGTAGACTCACACGACATTTTTGTCTTTTTGTTCTATCATTTTGCTGATCATAAGGTGTTTTTCAACCTATGATCAAAGACGATGTATATTTTGACACACTTCTTCTATGCTATGATATATCATTATTACCGGCTATCTTGTGTAACATGTTATTGAATGTTTTTAGATTTACTGTTTTGATTATTGCAAATGTCTATTTATCATACGAGAAGCAACTGCATATGCTAATGTATTTAAATGTCTTGGAATATGCTAATATTCAAAGTAATCCAATTCACGTTCCAAGAGACGAACTCTCAAAAATAATCTTAATAACACTGGATTTCTAATGGCATAAACCCTGTTAAGTTGTAATACAACAAGTTCAGAATCTAACCTAAAAATCAAACTCTGAATCCCAATTGAGATGGATTTAGATAATAACTCAATCACTGCACTATACTCTGCAATGTTATTCGTTGTTTGACCGAGGCTTACCCCATGCATAGATACTAACTCATCATAGGGTGAATAGATAACCCAGGCTGCGGAATAAATGTTTCATGTACTACGACAAGCACCATCAGCAAAACCAATGTATGTTTGAAGAGACGTTGACATCTGCAATATGAAAAGTAAAATCAAGATAAGCAGGAACAATGACAAAAGCACTCTCTAAACTAGGCACACTTTTCTAATCTAAAACACACCAGCTATAAAGAAACTAATCTAAGAAAAATCTCCACACCGAAATTTAAGCATAATATCTCTTCAAGTAAAGCCCATTTCTGGGTTTACCCAAAGAAACACCGTCAAAATCTACCAATTCATAGGCCCCTCTTTCCAGCTTTCACTTAACAATATAAGGACCATGCCACATAGGTACAAATTTTCCGACCCCTAGCTTATCGTTTGCTTGATCATATAGTAAAACTAGGTCTCCTTCCGAAAAATTACAAGGTGTAACATTTCGGTCATACTGAGCTTTTATTTGTTTCGCATGAGTCTCAATTGCTAATGCAGCGTTGCGCCGATTCTCATCTAGTTGAGCTAAGTACAAAAAATGTTTCTCCTCTTCAGAAGTGGTTGGGAGTAATTATATGGCTAATTGCAATGAAGGGATTTCGCATTCAATGGGTAACACTGCTTCCAAACTGTAGACCAGATGAAAAGGAGTGAAACCAGTTGATGTTTTCACTGAGGCTCGATATGCCCAAAGTGCTGAAATAACATGTTATGCAAATTCGACCTATGAATACCAATGATTCGTTGGATCATGGTGACTAGAACTTTATTGATAGCTTCAACCAGACCATTATCTTGTGGGTAATATGGAGTAGAACTATCGTGACACAGGCCAAGTTGATCTTTCATTTCAGTCATCATGATGTTTCGAAAATGACTTCCATGATCAGTAATAATAGCTTGAGGAACACTGAATCTAGCAATTATATGATTGAATATGAAAGTTGCAGCAGTTTTGTCATCTGCTGAAAATGTAGGCATTGCCTTGGCCCACTTAGTAAAATAATCTACCACTAGGATGATATACGCATGCCCCCTGGCTGAGTGAGGGTTACATGTAATAAAGTCAATACCCCACTTTGCGAAAGGACCGACAGCAATTATAGGGTGGAGAGGAGCGGGTGGAGCACACATCTTACGATCAAAATTTTGACAATTATGGCATTTCCAGACTACATAGATACAACCTTTGAATAAGGATGGCCAGAAATAACCAGCGCGCAATGTCTTTTGGGTTGTGGCATACCCAGACATATGACCACCACATGCTCCAGAATGGCAGTCATTTAGAACCTTTTCAGCTTCTTCATGAGTTAGACAACGTCGAAAAATAGAATCTGCCTCGCGACGATAGAGTGTATCGCCAATAATATCGTATTTTTGGGATTGGAAACGTATTTTCCATCACTGGGATCATGAGATTTCAGGCCGAAAAGATTGGGTTTGGAGATAAACAATAATATCTCCATACCATGGATCAAGAGTACTAACAAGAAACAAGGATTCGTCCGCAATGGGCTCTTCCGCCACAGTTTCGGTATATGGTAACTGACGATTAGGGTCGCAGAAACCTTGGGTAACAAGACCAGCCCCAGGAGGAGGATATCCAAGATAACCTGGAATTGGATTTGCATTAGGAATATTATAACTTCCTGGGAAACCAGGATTAACCGGGTCAAACTGGGGTTGTTGACGTTGTTGATAAGTATAGCCAAGGTAAGGTTGATACTAATAAATTGGGTTTTGTACAGTAGGACCGAATTGGTATTGTCCCTGGTACAGTTGATAAGTGAATTGTGGTTGACTTGTGACAACCGTACTTGGACCAGTTTGTCCTGCAGGCATCTGGGCCGAAGTCTAAACTATAGGTCCTGACTGTGGTAAAGAGGTTTGAGGATTTTGCACTGATGCAGGAATAATAGAAACCGGAGCTACCGATACTCCAGAAACAGGTGTGGTAGGTTGAACAGAAGTTGTATTAGTTGCAGCAGTAGTTTGAGGCGGAGTTCGAGGTGAACTAGGCCCAGGCTGCTGAACTAAAGCAGGTGCAGAGGTTTGAACAGTAGGTTGGACAGGTTGCTAGGTTGGACCAGAAACCAAAGGTTTTCCAGGTTGCTAGGTTGGACCAGAAACCAAAGGTTGTCCAGGTTGACTTGATAACTGCACATTAGGTTGCATAGTATATTGAGTTTGAGATGGATCCCACACCATATTTATTCCGGGGTATGGACCCATAAAAGGTTGTGCATATGGAGGACCATAACCGGGTTGAACGTAGGGCTGATAATTAAGCGGCACATTTCTAGATCCTTGTACAAATGGTTTACCAGAAGGTGGTTGGAAACCTTGAGTTTGGTACTGACCTTGAGGTTGATAACCTTGAGGAACGTACTGAAACTAGAGTTGACCTTGAGGTATGTATTGAAACGGGGGTTGACCTTGAGGTATGTACTGTCCTGATGGTATGTATTGTCCTTGAGGTTTCCCCCTAGGCAGTAACTGACTACCTTGAGGTTGCCCCCCAGGCAGTAATTGACCACCTTGAGGTTGCCCCCCAGGCAGTAACTGACTACCTTGAGGTTTCCCTTTAGGTGGTAACTAACTACCTTGGGGTTGTCCCCCAGGCAGTAACTAACTACCTTGAGGTTTTGGATTTGGAATACTACCAGACATCATAGGGATTTCTTCTGTGCTTAACGGTTGAGTTCCATTATTACCAGTTGATAGCTCATGCCCGATTGGTTGAGGAGATGCTCCTGAAAAAGTATCAGTGAGTGCCTGGTACTCCGAAGGAACAGAAGGACCTCCATATAAAAATGTTTCTGGTGTTAGGGAAAACATAGATGACTGTCTCAACATATTAAATGGAGGATAATAACCTTTGGGTGTAGGATGAAAGGAATTCGAGGTGGTGAAAAACTAAGACCTGGGTTTTCTAAAAAATTTGTTAATGATATGTACCAAGCGTCACTCCTAAAAGGACAGTAGAAAATTGATTCACACTCCCTAAGATTTAAAGTTGGTTGATTTTCAGGAAGAATTGTGTCTTCATCTGGACTAACAAGTTCTTCAATAGAAATGAGGCTAGAAGGAAGATTTTGGGTAATGATATTTCCTACCCTGGGTGAACCAGGACCACTAGAAGTTGGAGAAGAAAATCTTGAAGATGGAGTAGCATCAAGTTTAGTTTCAGGCTCAGAAATTTTAGGTTCTTCAGCTAATTCACTGGTAGGAGAAATACTACTAGTAACTTCGGAAAATCAAATTGGCTCAGAAATAAACTTTGTTGTTTGTACTTGATAATCATGATGAATAATTAAAGATGACTCTTCAGCTTCTAGTGACCCAACTCTACTGTCACTAGGTGATACAAGAGCTCGTAGCCCTTCAAGCTAGCTTGGTGTATACTCAGGAGGTTACCCCCGAAGTCTACGAGATTGTCTCGGTAATTCAGCCACGATTAAATATTTAATTACTCACACGCAAACAAAGAAAATTTCAATAAAACCACCTAAAGTCTCTAAAGAAACAAACAACTGAATCACACACCTAAAAAATCTAAGAGTTCAAACCACACACAAACAGTAACTTCCCATACTAAAAACACTAGTTGGTGATGAAATCCAACGTAGTAGAATTTTAATACAAAAAGGGTTGTTGGAACAGTTACCCAAACAACCTGCTTAATGAAACAGACTGGCACAAGTTTCTTCACAAAACCATCTCGAGTGAAGAGAACCCCCTAGAGAGTCCAAGTGAGTCTAGTCGACGTCTGCTCCAGGTACAGTGAGACCCATCCTTCATCATCACCTTAGGAAATAATCTTAATTTTATGGACACTAAGGTTACCAACAGCAACAAATACAACTGGGGGAACAATCTACGATCCGATCTACGCACAAGGGCAGAGTAACAAAGCTCAATCCCCTTGAAGTCTCCTCGACATGATCAATCCGAGGTTTACCAACAAGTGACCCCAGGCTCCTCGACAATGGTTAATCCAAGGTTTACCGTTTATAGTATGCGCAAATCTTCTATCTTTCCCAATGAAACAGACTTGATTGTCTCAAAGGTTCGAACATGATCTCATGATTGACTCATTTAAGAGAAGCTTCCCAGAATGTATCAATTACAACTGGATTTATTTCCTACCACAAGATATAGCTACTTGTTTGTTTTAACTATCTTGGAGAGTTAATTACTCCCTACTCCAAGATACTAGCCTAAGCTATATTGGTGATAAGATCCCTAGAAATAAAAAAGATTACTATATCAATTTTAATTAAGAGATGTTTTTATGGGTTGTTTTTTAAGTCAATAGGTATGGAAATGAAAATTTGATGGTGTGAAGATTCGACTCCAAAAACACTAAAAAATGCGCCTAAAATAATAAACAAATCATTTTTTCTTTCAATGAATTTCTAGCTAAAAGAAAGAGTTCGAGAATGCAATTCTTTGAGAAACAAAACTTTCTTTCAACATGTAAATGAAAAGAAAATAATTTTGTCTTTTTCAATAAGAACTCAAAACGAGACTACTAATTATGCTCACAATAAATCCCTTTCCTTTTTCAAAACTCGAAACTACAAAAAACAATTTCTTCAAAAGAGAACTACAATTTCTATAAAACACACAAAACTACAAAAACTAATCTTGAGATCTAAAAACTTCTAAAAACCTAATTGTATAAAAGCTTCAATTCTTTTTGAGGACATTTTACTTAGTTGTTCAGTAAACTAAGGATTTATTCGTTCAAAAGAACAAATCAATCAAAAAACATCTAGATATGTTTTCTTTTATAAAAATGAAATTCAAAACTTACGACAAAGCTTGTTCAAAGATTTGCAAGAAGAAAACTAAATCTATTTCTCACAAAGGATAGATTTCACAACCCAGTCAGACTCATCAAGAAGACAAAAAGACACTAGGGTAATCTAAGGTTTCTCAGGCTTCTGATCTTTGAGTCACCACAGAGACCAAGTGAAAACCACTCCAGGCATGCAAAACTTCTAGAAAATCATCTAAAACAAAAATACCAATGGAAATCACTCACAAGAGATTTTTGAAAGAACACATGCAGATCTGGGTAGAAACTAAAAGTCGTAAATGAAACCTAAACTTAACTAGAAGAAAACATTTTAGGTTTCTCAAAAAAAATTACAGGGTCCGCAGGCTTCCAGAAGAACTAGATGCAGTATCACTCTATGTACTAAAGGATGAGTGTGAAGATGCCCTCAGTGTCTATAAAGAGAAAGTGCGGTCCCCTAAAAACTTCAAAAAAGAACAAAAAATAATCCAGATGCTAAAAACTAACCAATCCAACAAACATCAAGAAAAAACCAAAAACGAGAACAAGTTTCTCAAGTCAAAGACAAAGGAAAACCAAAAACCAAATTCAGTTCCCCAGTGGAGTCGCCAATTTTTTGGCTAGATAAATCGATCTTGCGAACAAGGTCGATCTCCCTAGTATCAGAAGGTAGTCTAGCAACAAGCAGACAAACAAATCTATATTTCTCTAAACATATGTGATTCATTAATAAAAACTATAGAGGTGTTAAGGCCCTACCTTAAGTCCAACGCTAGTTTGTAGCAGCCATCCTTCAACCGTCCGAAAGAGTTTCCTTTTGAGAACTTGCAATCACAACTAAGCAAACATCAAATAGCACCTGCATAGCTAATATCATAAATCATGTCCATTATGGTGATCAAAGAATCCATAAAAGAAACCATAAAACAACAACTTATTGAGAAAAACAAACGTATTTGTATTAACTTTGAAGTAGAAGAACATTACAACCTTTTCAGCCTTGATGTTCAACAAGCTCTTCCCAGGGTCCAAAATAAGAATTTCCTTTACTTTGACAAGTCTTGCACTCTTCTAAATGAGATCTTAGAGGTATGTAATCTCTCCTCATAAAAACTCAACTAAGAAGACTAAGTTCCAGCAGCATTTCACCTCAAAAATATTCATCTTTCAACCTCTCAAGTACCCAGCCCAATGCTTCATTTTATAGTGCAAAGGAAGGAGGTTACAAGCCCACCTATGAGGGGATAGAGTCCTCCTTCAAAGGGATAAGCTCCTCACATCAAGGGGTTAGCTCCTTAAGGTATGGGATGCATGAACCTTAAGGGAGTGAGGCTTTGCCACCTCAAGATTCCTTCCAGAAGCTTCTAGAAATGACTCAAAGTGAGTTTTTAAGAATATACTTGCACCTTTTTAACTTTTACAGGGGTCCGCACCCATAACACAGAGACAGAGCAGTCATATGCACAGCAGACATGACCATTAGGTGCGGGACCACAGGTAATGAAAAGAGAAAGTGCGGAACCAGAGTTTTAGAGACTTTTGAGGGCTTTCTCTTATTTTCAAGGCTTGATATGAGGAATTGAGGCTCAAGACTTGCAAAGGAAGAAAGTGTGAGTGGTAATGGACTCGCACAGGTTGCAGAATGTCAAGGTGACAATTTTTTGTGCAACAGACTTAGATGTGCTAGAAAACATCGAGGAGGTTGCAACAGAGGATTCTATTGCAGCTGCATCAAATGATACAGTCTAAGATGTTGACAGTTGTTTAGCCATAGTTAACTGACCCAAAAATTGTCCTAAAGATTCGAAGGGTACTTGAAAATAAGCAGGATCAAATGGAGCAGTAAAATCAAGAGTATGAGGATAAAGATAAATCCCAGCTCCAAAATGGAAAGGGGTTCCTGGTGTATAATATTCTTCCAATTCTTCCTCTATAGCTTTAGACCTGGTGGAATAACTTCACCGTAAAGTCCATAAAAGCTTTCTGGTGTCGATAAAGTTGAAGTTTCAATAGTTACTGGTGTCTGAGGGGAAACCATATGATCATCCTCCGGTAAAGTAACAACTTTTGAATGTTCAATTTCGAAGTCCATATTTTCATGTAAATGAACAAAAATTTCAGTAAGAGGTTCCTAAACAATTTCAAGTTCAGATGTAAGTTTCGTTTGAACTAGGATAGGTTCTGGATTAACTTCTAGTTGAATTGATTCAAATTCAAAAGTACTTTCTTGTTTAGCAACTTCAATTTGAGGATCAACTTGTTGTTGAACAACTTTAGTTACTGTTTCAATAGGATCAATGCTAATGACCTCAGGTAATTGTGAAACTTCTTCTTCAGGAATAGATCTACCAGAAATAGTTGGAGTAACTGGAGTCTCAGTACTTACCGAAATAGATGATTCAGGAAATTTAGATGAAGAACTAGGAGTTCTTGATGTACTAGACTCAGTTAAGTGAGACTGCTTTGTCCGAATAGGTGTCGCTTCAGGTGGCAAAGGCAGTTTTCTCATTGTTATCTGTGAATGATGGGGTAAGGATTGATGTTCCTCCATGATTGTTGATTAATTTTATTATCAAAAAAGAAATAAACAAAAAGAGGGATACTAGGCAAATGATTTACCAAGCAACTGTGAACTACAAAATACCTCCTAGTGAACCAAGAATTTTGGGCAGGAAATCTCCCCAAATGTTTTGTTTGATTTATCACAGTTTACAAGGCAACCAACTTGATTACTTAAGGATGGATAGCAACCTAAAGTTTTCCTCCCATATATACCCGAAGGTACGTGGAGGCCAAGTCCATATATTCGATGTCTAATGAAAAACCGCACAGTGAGAGCATTCCCATATACTTTACGTACTGTAACATTGCCCTATATACTTGAAGGTATATGGATGAGCTATGGTATACTCACGTACGTGGAATGAGGTATCACACTCAATATGTATTGCAAACAAGTTAGTAGTAGTTGCTTTGTTTTACGACACTAGAACACGTCTCTAGCTTAGAACCACTAAATGTTCTCATTAATGACAATGCTCCATTAGATAAATTGATGTTAATTTTAAGTTGATCTTGCTTAGGAATTTGGATTTCAATTTCACCATTGGATGTATTATGAAATTCCTAGGAATGCAACTATCATGATAAGCATTCTTTCCATTCAATTTAACAATGAAAATCCTAGCTACTTAGGGATAGAGCATTCATATTTCTTTTTATCAAAGAGCAAATAGCATAATCTGAATGCAATTTCCTTACACTATTCTTATGAGCACACACAAACTTTTCAATGAATCATGCATGTATTTCTTTTCAATTTCCTTAATGTGAATATGAACATACAATCAATCAATCTTTCATAAGAACAAAGACTTTTACGATAGTTCTAATTCAAAGGAAGAGAAGACTTTACGACACTTTGTTTCGAATGAATATTAATCAATTATATCCTAACTTTGACTATTGATTGATAATGACAAAGAAAACATGAAGAAACACTAATCAATCCAATCAAATTTGGGCTAGCCCAAGAGATAACAACTCATTTTCTTAGATAACTTTCATTGATCAATCAGCAAACAAACAAACAGAGAAAAGTTGGCAAAAAACTCATTCCAAAGGTGGGAAACTGACCCTAGGAGGATCAGTGCATCCTAGAGTGGGATACAATGCACTTTAGAGCATTGTCCCTAAGCCAAGGGTGCTCTGCAGCACACTATGTCCCTCACAAGCTTGCACTGGTGACAACAAACCATTTCAAGAGGCAACTTGACACAATTTTGACCAATCTTCCAATGTAAAATTTTGAATTACAATCTATGAACACAAATGATGTTTATAAGGATGTCTTAGGAGGTGGATAAGCTAATAGGAAAGAGTATTCTTAGAGGACACTTGACATAGTTTTGACCAATCTTTCAATGTAAACAGCTGAATTACAATCTATGAACACAAATGAGGTACAAGGATGTCTTAGGAGATGGATAAGCTACTAGGAAAGAGGATTCTTCCCCAGTGGAGTCACCAATTTGTTTTGGAGAATTTAGCATCTACAGGTAAATACTAATTCCCTAGATAAGTAGTTGTATCTAGAACAATAGTTTAAAGTGTTTTAGACTTTTCCTATAAGCAATAGATAAGATGAGAAGATAAAAAGTCTACCTATACTTCCTCTTTCCTCTCGTCTCTCTTGTATCGATCATTTCTCCTTCCCATACTTAAACCGCTTGAGAAGTACCCTGTAAACACAACAAAAGACAAAGAACCGATCAAAGCATACGATCTATTGAATATAAGTGAAAGGAATCAAATACAATTCACACACATAAGCATTATGAAACAATACAAACATATGGGAAAAAGGTTCAAACACTTTATTGGATAGAAGAAGGAATTACAACCATTGGTGTTTGATTCAAAGCCATTCCTCCAACTTGGATCCCATCCACATCACATCAAAAGCATGAAAAACTTGTAGCATCACAATACTTACTTCAAAGCCAAATCTCATAGCAGCATTATCTCCTTACAATTCAACATAGTCCAACCCTTGATCACTTAGATGAGTGGTCAATTTATAGGAGGATGAAGGAGGTTTTGTCATTAATAGTGGCATTGAATGGCCTTACATACTTAGAATTAGTTCCATGGAGGAAGGGATGAGAGGATAGGATGCACCTTAACTCATTCCTCATCCATTTTCGAGCTCATAGGAGTTGATAAGTCAGGGAAACTTCTAGATGACTCCAAAAGATAATAATATTCCCCAAACCCTATGTGAATTTCACTCATTCACACCCATCACAGGTGAAAGGAAGCCTAAGTGCTCTGCAGAGCACCCTGGCAATGGATTTAACTATTATGCAGTGCACCTTCATAAGGGTTTACCTGCGTTGGTCCCTCTAGAGGCTATTTCTGAATGTCTTCAAGTCATGAAACTGTCAGGGAAGGAGGCATTCAAAGGGGTGACTTGTTTAGGGCATGAAGCAACTGAAATTAAGGTTTGATAAGCCCTAAAACATTGATATAGATGTTGGGATTTGATGTGCCCAAATGGATCTGTAATAAGGGGTTGCCTCTACCTGCAGAGGGAACTTGCCTGTGTCACCAGTTGGCAACCATACTGGGGACCAAATTGTCTTTCTTCTCTTGATTTGAGTTTGTTTTATTTGTTTATCATCTCTGTTACATTTGGGATGGATTTTTCATGTTCTGGGTTGTTTTGACTACTCCTGGTAGTCTTCCCTCTGCCATGAGTGATAGGTCTAGCCTTCCCTCAGCTAGTTTTTGAAAATTTTCCTTTGTTTTAGGGTAGTCGCAGTTTATTTTATTACAGTCACGAAGATAGTTGCACTTGCGCTATCTGCTTAGTTGCGCCTTCTATTGTTTGGCACGATTAAGTCGCCTCACATTCGTGAATAACTCTGAAATCGGCTCGGTGCTTTTAACTGGTGTACTTCGGTGAAAACATCGCAAAGTTGCTAGTTAGGGAGGTTTGACGTTTTATTGTTGGTGCATGTTGTCAGTTTTATGCTCATGATGATTCCTGTAGGTTTCAATTTTGAGGTTTTGCTTGCTGATTGGCCAGTGTGTCCTATCCTTTTAAGCTTCTCTAGTGCCATTTATTGTGTTTCAAATTGTTGATTACTAGAATATTTGATTTTGAGTTCCATTCCCTTGAAACTTCTCCTTTCAAACTATGTGACTTGTTTGCCTTAGGGTTTCTTGAAACATTAGTTTTCTTAGGTTACTTGTTTGTTTGATCTTTGGGCAATGTTTGGCATGATCCCTTGCTTAGTTTGAGGCTTCTCTTTATTAATTGTTTTTTCATCTTCCTGATTGGTACGTGATGTTTGGTTACCAAAGCTTTCAAGTCTTTTTCATTTGGTTTCCTTCCTTAACTTGGCATAGATCACATTTCTTCTTGGTCAGTGAGAAAAGCTTTCCAGTTTTGCAAAAAGAAACATATTCTTGGTTTTGAGTCTTTGATTCGTTTTAGAGAAAAATGTTCCTCTTCATCCATTGAGTGATTTCATTCAAAAAAGCTTCAAACTAATATGGTTTCAAGTTTTCATTTGGTTGCTTTCTATTCATTTGAAAAAATCAAAATATTGCATGCATCTAGTGTTAGGAAATATGAATAATCTTTTGCATTAGTAAGTTATTTCCATTTAGAAATTGAAAAGTGAAAGATCTGTTGTTCATTTTCTTGATTAGGTTGCTTAAATTTCTCTTTCCTCTTAGTTGGATTGCTTGCATTTGCTTTCTTGTCACTTTGCTTGCTTTGAAATGAACTTCTCACTTGTCTTTAGTTAGTTGTTCATTGAAAAGGAATGGTTTCTTTTCTCATTTAGTTGCATTCTAGGAGTTTTTGAAGATACATTCGGTAGGGCCTTGAAATTGAGATTTAATTCAAGATCGACTATTAAAATCTATTGAATTAACCTAAGGAAGCATTGAAACTTAACGCTTACATCTAGAGGTCTAGGCTAGAGATGTGCTCTGGCTTCTCTAAACCTAGTGGCTATTGTTTTCACTAAGGTTGGGTGATTCCTCCTTTTGTGATTCAATAAGTGCTAGTATAGACTTGTGCTCCATGTACTAGCATGTATATGATGGGATACCCCACTGGGTTGCAATCCTGTTATCCATAGGAAACCAAGTCAGCCGCCTTGCAAATGTGATACATCGAACACAGCATTTGGGGAGATTTCCTTCTCATACTTCTTGGTTCACCTGGAGGTATTTTGTAGTTCACGCTTGCCTGGTAAACCTTTTTCCTAGAGTTCCAGAGCAATCACTTTCGTTCCTTTTAGACTCTCTAAAAGTAAAAGGATCATCTGAGCACTTGTCCTTTTGAGCTCATTTCCAATCAAAAGTGATAGAGTCACCTTTCGTCCTTTCCTCGACTCTTAAAACATGAAAAGGAAAAGTTTTGTTTCAGCGTCATAAAATTAACTTCCTGCAAAATATTCTAGGTTAAAGTTAGCTTCCTTAGTAATTTTTTAGAGTTGATTCCAATGGAAACATTTCCAGAGTCTACTAGTCAAGGGTTCCCCTCGGAAGGGAATCCTGGTCCTTTTCCTTCCTTTGTAAATGTTGGTGCTCCTTATATGGAAACATTGTCCCTCCCTGGGTTAACCATTGGTTTACCTATCTAGTTATTTTCAACCTCAATGATCCCAAGTGTCTCAACTCCTGCCCCGCAGTCTTCGTCATTCGAACCACAACATGATGATTCTAAGGTTGACCCCTCACCTTCTTCCCCTATTTCTTCACATTCCTCTTCTACTTCGCCTGGTGAGAGTTTCAAATCTAGTAACCAGGAGGTTAGAAGAAGAAGAAGAAGTCATCTAAGCAAGGGGCCGACCATGCGACTGTTAATCCAAATGCTCCTTCTATCGGCAAACCTTCTAATCCTCCACGAAAGGTCAAATTCCCTTGTAGGTTGTGTAAGGGTGACCATCTCCTCTGAGACTATCTTGGCATTCCCAGAGTTTTAGAGGTATGGTCTCAAAATCAACCATCCCCATCGAACTCTGGAGATCATATTAATGCTACACTCCTGGCTAGCGATGGTAAGAAGAAAGGGAAGATTAGATTTCCCTTTAGGTTATGTGAAGGAGAGAATCTTCTTCACCTTTGTCTACTTATGGATAAAGCTTCCAAAGTTTTGGAAGACATTGTAGCTCCTCCATCCCAACTTCATGTTGGTTATCAGAGGCTTTCTTCTAACCCTCCCTCGGTTGGTAAATAGATTGACTTGGATTCATCTCTTGCCCATCCTGCTCTTCCTGAGCCTGACTCTCTTGTGTCTGTTCCTGAGCAACCATTGGTCAAAGAGAGTGTCGAATTGGTTTCACCACTAATTTCTCACTCTGTTCTGGAAGAGAGTGGTGATCATACTGCTCATGTTCTTCTTGTCTCCTTAGATTTTCATGAATCAAAGAGTGACCCTCCTGCCCCAGTTGTTCAGGAGAGTCCTTCTTCTATTCCTGAAGAGCATGGGGACAATCATATGATACCCCCACCAAGTAGTTATGTCGTTTCTTTTGATTGGAGTAACTTGACTGCTTATCACCTCCCTTCTTATGTGCCTTTCTAGATCACAGTACAAGCCTATAATATGGTAGTACCTTGCACTATATTAGATGAAGGTGTGTTGGTTAGCATCATGTATTTTACTAATTGGCAAGCTTTGAGCTCCCCACAGCTTGTGCCTATCACCCAGAATATGTTGGCTTTCAATGGAGGAACCAGTCAACCCTTAGGGATCCTTCCATAGTTCCCTATTACTTTGGGAGTAAAGACCATCTATATATATGTGATGGTAGTCCAAGGTCCATTAGATTTCAATCTTCTCCTTGGATGCGACTAAGTTTATTCCATGGGAGCTCTTGTTTCTTCGTTTTTTCCATGTGCTTTGTTTTCCGCTTGAAGGGAGAATTGTGACTATTGATCAACCGTCATTCATTGGTCACCAAGCGCCCCCTTTGCAACCATCATCCCCTATCGGCTCTTGTTTTCAAGTAGTACCTTCCCTGCCACAGGTCAATTATGTGGCTACCTGTTCCATCTCCTCATCTATTGCTGATCACACAGATTGTATAGTACATTATGTACTGGGGCATTGGAACCCAATCTATCTTTTGTACCAAATGACATGTATTCCTCCCGGAGCGTGGTCCTTCCGTCTAGTGACAACCTCTTGGGAGCCATGTTCTCATATGGTCCATGAAAAGATGTCCGAGGATAGTTTGCTCCTATGTCAACCTCGTTAAAAAATGAACCAAAAGGTCATGGGGATAGTTCTTTTCTTGTGTCAACCTCATTAAAAAATGAAACCAAGAGGTGAGGATAGTTCTTTTATTGTGTCAACCTCGTTAAAGAATGAAATAAGCGATGACAATAGTTCCTAGTCTTGTGTCAACCTTGTTAAAAAATGAAACAAGGGTCCTGAGCATAGTTCCTTGTCTTGTGTCAAGCTCGTTAAAAAATGAAACAAGGGACATGAGGATTGTTCTTTTATTGTGTCAACCTCATTAAAAAGTGAAACAACTCCCTTTTCCAAATTGATTCTTTGATTAAGATCTCGTAAAATACTAGTCGAGTCTTTCCAAGATCTTGAAAGTGAACCTTCATTCCATCCACCTAATTGAATTAAATGAAGCTTGGGGGGCATGTACCTCAATTTGAGTCATTATGGTGGGGGCATGCGAACTTATAGTGCAAGCATAGTTTTTCATTTCAAGATTTTTTAAACATGAAACTGAATCCAAGCAGAGTTCTCCATGGTTCAAGCTTGTGTAAAAATGAACCTACACCTAATTTACATTTTGTGATTGTTGTTTTGATCAGTTGTTTTCTACTAGATGAACCTTGGTTGTTTCATTCCATCGCCACCATCTCTTTGGCTGATCATATGCTTTCACTTGGTTTTTCTTCCTTTCCTGAGGGGCCATAGTGATGATTGGTTTTACTAGCCAACCTCTTGATCATTATGTGTTTTGAGCAGTTCCTCCATTGCCGAAACCAGTTGCTACCTTTTATACCACTCGTTCCTCTAGGATGAGTCACCTTTAAGCTCTTTTCTGACTAGTAAAAGATGAAAAGATTGTCGAGTATTTTTCTTTTTGACTTGTTAAAGAGAATAAAAATGAGAGGTCCACTTTCAGTGCTTTTCCAACCTTTTAAAAACGAAAAGATGGCCAAGCCCTTGTCGTTTTGAACTCGTTAAAAGATGCGAAACATCGTGTGCCTAGTATAAGTTTACCCTTTTTCCAGGCTGGGAGGCACTGTTTACGAAAAAGGTACTCCTTGGCTGAAATGGTTAAGCAGTTCCCTTGGGTATTGTTTTCTACCTTTTCAGATTCGAGGGACAAATTTACGAAAAGGGACTTCTTGAGTTTTATTTTCCATGTCTTTTTCAAACTCTCTAAATATTAAAAAGACTTCAAGTTTTACCTATGTTGGACTCGTTAAACCTGACGACATTGGACTTGTCATCATGATGAGACTGAGATTCTCCTTCCTAGGGCTCGTTAAAAACTGACTAGGTCGGATTTGTCCTAAGGAAAAACTTACATTACAAGCATATGATATCCCCTTCAAGCTTGTGTTCAAAAAATAGTTGGGGTACTCACCAGAAATGGTGGGCGTAATTTTGGAAGTATTATGTTGATTATTACGGCATCTTGTCTCTCTTGAGCATCGACACTCTTTCTGATTTGTGTTGGGTTGGGATATCCTCACTTTTATCGTTGGCCTTCCAGGTTTTGGGTTATCCATTTTTCTTCATTCCATCTAATCCCTGCTGTATCATTATGACCTTTGATCCCTTGTTACCAAAATTCTGCCAAACTCCAGAGTCATGTTGTCGATATGTTCAAGAGCTTAATCCTTCTACAGTTTGTATCCTTACACACCTTCCTCCAAATATTTTTCTCATCCATATTCATCGTGTTACTTTGTCTTGCGTCGATGATGTGGAAAACCTTATGGCCCTCCTTCGACCGATCACTTCTTTTTTATGAGAGATTTTTCGGCGTAAATCACAAGATCTATCATTTGTCGATGCGTTTCGAACCAACTAGTGTGGTTCATCGTAAGGACAAGTTGAAGTCGATCACTTCTTGTCGACTTCAACTCATTATCTGGGAAGTTGATCTAGAGACTCCTTTTTGGTACCTTGGACCTTGCCTACCTTAATGGCAAGTTCTTCGCATTCGACAACGGGCTTTTATCATTGGCCTTCAATCGAGTGATTTCATGAGTGTTCAACTTTAGATCATTATTCACACTTCATGGATTGTACTAATAGTACCTTGAGAATCATTGAAATTACTGGTGGTCTCTTTCGCACTTGTTAACGGTTTACATCATTGACCGATACTCGAGCGATTTTATAGTATGCTCAACTTCAACACATCTATTCACATATTAGAATTTGTAACATGATCACGTTTGGATTCAAGGCCCTGGGCTCAGATTAAAAAAGTCCAAGTTGCGTGGGTTAGTTCATGATTGAATACATGACTCTTTTGATTGGATGGTTGCGACCATACCTAAGTCTTTCATATGGTCCTTTTGATTGGATAGTTGTACCCATGCCTTATGTCCATATATCTTCTTTCACTATGTACTTATGTATCCAAGATATCAATTGTACTTGTGTTGCAAGTTCTCCACGATGGTGTTCTATTTCAGTTATGGATTTGTAAAGCATTTCACCCCTCCCACTCTCTCAGCCTTCATGATTTAGGGGGCATCTATTACACAGTAATTTGTCAGCAACTCTGCATTCCCTGATTCCGGACATTGCCGATCCATGTTATTGTGTCATGTTACATATTATGTGCCAATGTCTTCCTTGTCATCTCAGGAAGAATATCTCAATTTGCTTCTCCTACAGCAGACCATTTTTTACTTATGTTTTTGGTTCGTCGCAGAACAACATTTGTTCCACCCGAGAAGATGGCAAAGATTGCACTAACCCTAGCGAAGTCTTCGCTCTGTCTTTGTGTTGCACTTGAAACGAGCTAATTTTGGAAAAAAAATTAAACAACTCGTCAAAGCTTTGAAGTGTAACAACTCCATGGGTTGTCCTAGGGTTGGTTGTTGGATCAGATGAGCTCGCCTCTCTCCTTTGGGATGGTTGTTCCACTTTTTTTGTAACCTCTCAAAGAGATAAGCTCTTTCTCCCATATTTTATGGAAGCTCCTCCTCCTATAAATACTTCCTCTATGACTAAAATCAGCTAGCTTCAGAGTTCAAGAACTCAATAGTAAGAGTAAAGAGTGTTTGCTAGAGTGTGGAAGTAGCCTCTCATGTAACTTAATTTGGGATGGTTTTGAGTGGACTTAACTTGATTGTAAGAGTATTCTAGCATTAGCCTTTTGGGTAGGAGAGAGAGTTATTCATCTTTTGGGAGATAGTATACGAGTGAATGCTTACAGATACATGCTGCCAGGACCCTTCCAGGAAACTTACGATGTCAAGGCTTGGTTGTAAGTTCTACTTTGATTTACATTAATACAAATCAACAACATAGTTATTATATCGTATGTCAAAAAGCATAATGATGGCTTGAAGATTCTTGACTCTTTAAGTAGATAGTTTTTGTCATACTCTATTATGTTCATGGTTGTGTTCTGTATATTTTTTTTAGGTACAAGTGATTAGAAGAATGAAAGATGGAGCAACACAATAGGAACTTCATCGAACGACGGTTTGAAGGTAAGCCTTCATGGCATCAACTTTCTAAGGAAATTTTCTTTGGTATTGTGTTTGCTGTGACTAGACCCACTCTAGGGCTAGAGGGGTTGCCTCTGTCTACAGAGGGAACTTGCCTATGTCACCACCATCCCGAAACTTCTTGTTCATGTTTCCCTTCCCAGTTGTATTCTTTGAAACTTGATTGTTGCTTCTGCCATCTATTTTCTCTTCTTCGTATCTTCAAAAACTTTAAAAATTCAAAATGAAGGCCCCAACAAACACTGATGAAGGTGATCTGTTGACCAAGTAACATGCAGTCTCCACCGCCTCTGCCCAGAATTCCTGTCCTAACCTGGCATCACTGAGCATGTGATGCAGGAGCATCTTGCTTCAGAAATTATTGTATATTTGGTTGACATAGGGGGTGTGATGCTTTTAATTTATTTGTATATTTTTAATAAATTGAGTGGAAAATATGTGTGAGAGGTTTTAATTGTAAATATTCTCAATTATGAGAGAATATGAGTGATGATAGACTTGTAAAGATCTCATAAAGATCTTAGGGATTAGGGGATCCTAGAATAGAGGATTAGTTGAGTTAAAAGTGGAATTAAAGGATTTTTAGGATTTGGATGAGAGATTTTAGGGATCAAGAGAGACATTGTTGGAGTTTGTTAAGAGATCTAGAACCTACTTGGGTTCTAATCCATTTGTATAAATTAAGAGGATCCCATGAGGCATGAAAGGGAGAGAAGTGTGAGAGTGAGAAATGAGAAGTTCTCTTGTAAATATTTTATGTCTTTAATAAATTATATTTGAGAGTTATATAAATTCTTATATTGTGTATTTTAGAGTTTTATTGCGTGTTTGATTTAAGCGGTGGAACCTATGGTTAGAGAGGGTTTATTACCAATCAATACCTCTTGTGGAGTCTTACCCTCCAACACTAATGAAGGTGATCTGTTGACCAGGTAACATGCAGTCTCCACTGCCTCTGCCCAGAATTCATATCCTAACCAGACACCATTGAGCATGCTTCTTTCCCTTTCCATCAACGTCTTGTCATTCTTTCTGTAACTCCATTTACTCAGGTGTGTATGGAGTATTCCTCTATTATGCTATACCACACTTCTTACAGAATTCTTCAAATTCCTTCTTGCAAAAATATCCACCGTTATTTGTCCTCGACACCTTTATCTTCTTCTCTGTCTAGTTTTCCACTAGAGCCTTAAATTCTTTAAACCTGTCACAGACTTCAGATTTCTTCTTGAGGAAATATATCCATGTATTCCTTGAGAAGTCATCTATAAATGATACATAGTACATAGACTTACCCAGTGATGGAACCAACACAGGTCCAATCACATCACTGTGCTCAAGCTCTAATAGTCATTTTGCCCTCTAATATTTGTTTCTCCCTCTTACCACGAGAGGGGAAACTCACCCGATTTTTCTTCCCATATACACAATTTTCACAGAAATCAAAATCCAAAGAGCTATTAGACATAAATTCTATCATACATCTACCATGAAGTATTCGAAGGCCCTTCTGTAGGAATTTACAGGGTAAGTTCCTCAGACAGAACACCAAAAGGACACCGCTCACAAACAGATCACAGATCAATACACCAGTATTTTGACGTGGTTAAAACCCTCAGAGAGGGAAACAGTCCACGGCCTGCGCCAACGTGGCTACTACAGGCAATTTATTAATAAAAGAATGAAAATTTACATAAGCTTCTCTCATGCACGGTTAACCTACAAATGACCCTCCATGCGCGTTAAATAGAATTCATGGACCAATCGGGTGTCAAGCCACGGATCAAGTGTCGGTAATACCGAGGAGAGAATGAACCGTCGGATCACTACATATCGTGACCGTCGGATTGTAAGTTACAAAATGTACAACGGTAAAGAAACACACTTTACCTAACGCTAACCTAACTCTATACTAGACCAAGTTGAACTTAACTATTCCTATGTGTCGGAATATCCTAACATCCCCCCTTAAGAACAACTTGGGATAGGATTGAAGGATTTACAAATATGACACAATAGGAGAAGGAAGGAGGCACTAGAGCCTATCCCCCCTTAGTGACAACTTCCTGAACTCCAAGCATATATCGAAGTTTAGTGAACTTCGCCTCTGTGAGAGCCTTTGTGAAGATGTCTGCAACCTGATCATCTGTTGAACAATATTGCACTTCAAGAACATGGTCATGAATGAGCTTTCTGATAAAGTGCATGTGAAGTTCAATGTGTTTGCTGCGCTGATGCTGAACTGGATCTTTGCAAAGCTGAATGGCACTTTGATTATCACACCAAAGTGTAGTCGGATGCTGCTGCTCAAAGCCAAATTCTGATAGGATCTGACGAAGCCACAAGGCTTCCTTACTAGTTTCCACGGCACCACGATACTCTGCTTCTGCTGACGAAAGAGAAATGGCAGCCTGTTTCTTACAAGCCCATGTAATAGGTCCTGAACCAAGAGTGAAGACATAACCGGCAGTAGACTTCCGATCATCAGGGTCACCAGCCCAATCAGAATCAGTGAAACCAACTAATAGAGGAGTTGCTTTGGCACTGTAATGAATCCCAAAATGTATTGTACCTCGAACATAACGAAGTATTCTTTTAGCTGCTTTCCAATGACTTTCACGGGGGTTTTGCAAAAAATGAGCAACAAGGCCAACAACAAAGGAAAGGTCAGGACGAGTATGGGTTAAATACAAGAGTTTTCCTACAAGTTGACGGTATAAGGTAACATCAACTTCAGGAGAAGTACAAGAGACTGAAAGTTTGACTCTAGACTGAAAGGGAGAAGGAGCTGGCTTACAATCTTCCATGTGAAAATGACGAAGAATATCACAAGCATACTTGGACTAGGAAAAGGAAATACCCTCCTTGGATTGCAAGACTTGAAGACCGAGAAAATAGGGTAAGTGTCCTAAGTCTGTCATTTCAAATTTCTTTTTAAGGCTGGACTTCACATGGTTTATAAGGTTGGGATCACTACCAGTAAGAATAAGATCATCAACATAAAGAACAAGGATGATAAGATAGTTTCCCACTTTCTTGGTGTAGACAGTATTGTCAGAATGACACCTAGAAAAGCCAGATTCTAAAAGAAAGCTATCCATTTTGGCATACCAAGCCCGAGGAGCTTGCTTGAGACCATAAAGAGATTTCTTAAGTCGACATACAAGGCTGGAGTCTGTTTGGATGAAGCCATTGGGTTGTTCCATATAGATTTCTTCATGCAAGTCCCCATGCAAGAAGGCAGATTTAACATCCATCTGATGGACTTCCCATTTTAAAGGGGCAGCAAGGGAAAGAACAAGGCGGATAGAGTTCATTTTGGCAACAGGGGAGAAGGTTTCAGTGTAGTCAATGCCTTCAACCTGTGAAAAGCCCTTAGCAACAAGACGAGCTTTATGTTTATCAACTTTCCCATCTGGTCCTTACTTGGTTCTGTAAACCCATTTACATCTAACAAGTTTGCGTCCCTTTGGTAGAGGAACAAGATCCCATGTATCATTTGCCAACAATGAATGATATTCTTCATTCATAGCTGCTTCCCAATGTGGATGGCCTCAAGCTTCTGCAAAAGTGTCAGGATCATGACTTACTGGAGCTTGAGCCAGTAAAGAAGAGGCTCTTTCAAACTGAGAACGTGTACGTCGCTGATCTATAGGATCACCGGAAAGATCACCTGCTGCATCCCGAGTAGCACGGACCCATCTTGGAAGTTGAGGATCCTGAGAAGGTGGGGGAGGATTGTCATCCTCACTTTCATCATCTGAAGAAGGAATGTTTTCAAAAGTAGAAGAGATAGGAAGAGGTGGCACATCCGCCGGACTAGCCTCGCAGGCCGATTTATTTTCATCAAATTTTACATCTCTTCTAATGATAACATTTTTGGACTTAAATGGAATAAGTCTATAACCTTTTACATCTTCAGAATATCCAACAAAAGTACATTTCTCACTCTTAGGTTCTAAAGCTTATGCTTTTCATCTGGAATATGGGCCCATGCTTCACTTCCAAAAACACGAAAGTGGCTTACATCTGGTTTAATGGAACTCCAAGCTTCTTCTGGAGTGATATTCTTTAGAACCTTAGTAGGAGTGTGATTTATTATATAATTTGCACAATTACTTGCTTCGGCCCAAAAACTAAGACTGAGTCCTTTAGATTGCAGCATACAATTAGCCATTTCCTTTAAGGTGCGATTTTTCCTTTCAGCTACACCATTTTGTTGTGGAGTGTATGGAACAGTATGTTGCATTTGAATTCCATTTTCGGTGCAAAAGTTGATGAATGTGTTTTTAACATATTCTCCTCCATTATCAGTTCTTAGCTTAAGAATTTGATGTCCAGATTGTTTTTCAACAAAGGCTTTGAAGGCCAAAAATGTGTTAAATACTTCGCTCTTGAGTTTTAAGAAGTAAACCCAAGTGCGTCTGGAGAAATCATCAATGAAAGTTAAGAAATACTTGCAGCCAGAGAATGAAGCAACAGGAAGTGGACCACATAAATCACTGTGCACAACCTGTAAAGGGGCTGAGGCGTGCCAAGAGGCACGTTTTTCAAAACTGTCCCGATGATGTTTTCCGAGTACACATCCGAAACAAACACCATCTCTGCAAGATACCATAGGAAGACCTGGCACCATATTTTCTTTACATAGATGCTGAAGGGAGCGATAGTTAAAGTGACCAAATCGCTCATGCCAAAGTTTGCTCACTTCATCATTATGAGCAACAAATACCGAGGGAAAATTTGATGACCCAAAGTTGTGAAACTTATACAACCTTGTAGAATCATCAACAATGCCAGTAGCTAAAATCTATCTAGGATCTCTTAGGTCCTTAATTACAACATCGTGAGGTGAAAATTCAACGATTTTACCTTCACCTGAATGAGTTATCTGATTACAGATAGAAGGTTGCAGGATAAGGTTGGGACACATAATACATCATTAAATTGACCATTGTCTATATGAACAGTTCCAGTCCCTACAACACTAAGAGATCTATCATCACCAACATATATATTTTTGGTGTTATAATCATTTAAAGAAGAAAACATGGCTTTATCTTTGGCCATGTGATTAGAAGCTCCAGAATCAATGAGCCACTCATGAGAATGAGAGGAAGAAGATACATTTAGTGCATATCCAGACCGAGATGCTTGACAACCACATGCAGAAAGTGCCATTCCTGAAGATGAGTTTGAAGAGTGCTCCAAATGGATGTTATGCTTCTTCATTGCTGCTTCCAAGGCTTCCATCTTCTTAAAGCATTTAGATTCTAAGTGGCCATCTCGATTACAAAAGTTGCAATGTCTATCAGTCTTCTTGCCTTTGTTTTTATTTGCCTTATCATTCTGGTGAAATGATTTTCATTTTGAGGCTGAAATTGCTTAGAACCCTTGTTTGGTTTAGGACCATTCTTTTTAGGATATGACTTCTTAGGATTCTTTGAGTTTGGTTGCTGCTGGGCGCTAACGCTTTCTTGGAAGAGTTTCCAAGATTAAGAAGACGAAGGTGTAAGAGTTTTTCTTGTTCTCTTATTAAAGAATCACAAAAAGAGTCAAAGGAAGGGGCCTTGTAGTCTTTTCCTTGACAAATGAAAGCTTCCCTTGTAGAATGGAAGGTGGAAACAAATACAGAGTAGGCTGGTCCCAACTTAGTAAGGATGGAATAAATAAGGTTACTATCTTCTTTCTTAAACTTAACACCTTCCAAGAGATATCTAAGGGTCTTGAATTTGGACAAGAAATCTTCAATGCAAGAAAAATTATTAGGATCCAATGTAAGCAACTCATTTTCAAGTTGATGGGCTCTAATTTCATTTTTAATCCCAAAACTTTAGTGATTTGTTCCAATGCTTCATAAGGAGTATCAAGTTCTGCAATATGGAATCTAAGATCAGGAGAAATAGACATCCCTATCAAACCACGTGCTTGATCTTGTCTATTTTCCCATTTTGCAACCTTGTCTTCATATTTTGGTTTCTTCTCTTGGCCCGTGGCTATTCTGTAGAGACCTTTACTTCTAAGTAAATCTTCCATGTAGGATACCCATTGGAAGTAGTTAGTGCTGTCAAGAATGACTTGGCATGGAATTTCCATTTAAAACAAAAAAAATGAAGCTGAAGATGCTGAAAGTAAGTGTTCCGATGGATAGATCTCGAAAAATTAGGCTGTTTTAAAAAAAACGGCTCTGAAAAAGGCTTCCGGATGAAGAAGTTATGGCTTTTTGAAAAAAAATTGTTGAAGTTGCCAGCAAAGTGCGCGAATGTGCGGGAATGAAAAAAAAAAACGCCCCCACAAAATGGAGATTTGAACCCA
>APFE030168471.1:0-35081 GCA_000404065.3 Pinus taeda
CACCTTCGGGATTCACTATGCAGCAGGCAGTGCATTGAATCTCCTTGGCTTCATAGATTCTGATTGGGCGGGAGATAGCATTGATCGCAAGTCCACCTCCAGCTATTCACTCAGTCTAGGATCTGGCCCTATCTGTTGGTCGAGCAAGAAGCAGGCTGCTATTGCTCTCTCTTCAGCTGAGGCCGAGTACAGAGGAGTAGTCAACATCACCATTCAGGCTTTGTGGCTACAACACTTCCTCACTGAATTGGGCGTTCAGTTCCGCCAGCCCATTGTCATTTGGTGTGACAACCAGAGCACTCTCAAGTTTTGCAGGGATCCAGTACAACGGTAGCAGACGAAGCACATAGAGATCCATATGCACTACATCAGAGACTTAGTACATGATCGGGTCATTGATTTGCAGTTCTGTCCCTCAGCCGAACAGACTGCAGACATCTTCACCAAGACATTCACTGAGCAGAAGTTTTGCTCTCTGCGTGATCGTCTTGGAGTGAAGGACATAGTTTCTTAGCAACTGTCTTTTTCTTTCTCTTTTCTTTTGATTACATTATATTTTGAGGGGGGATTTTTTTCCCACGAGGTTTTCCCTCTTTCCTCAATTTTAATACATGTTGCATTGTATTTTGGGTGACCTTTGGCCTTAGTTGTCGGGGCCCATTTTCTATTTTTCCCCATAGTGGTATTCAGGGGGGGTGTTAGAACTACTACACCTACATGCAGACTCTCAGTTAGAGCATGCAACTACATGCAACGGCATGCGGACTCTTAGTTAAAGCATGCAACTACATACTACTACTACACATCTACATGCGGACTCTTAGTTAGAGCATGGGATTGCATGCAAGATTCCTTTTGCATGATTTACTCCTTGATTTGCTCCTTCTTTAACTCCGCAATTGACTAGTTATCTCCGGAACTTGTTGTAGGTGTTGAGTCTTCTCATTCATCACCACTATAGTTCATTACCTTGGGATCTTCACCCACTATAGTTCATTACCTTGGGACCTTCACCCATTAATGCTATATAATGACCATTGTAACATATTTTCTAATGAATCATTCTTTTTTTCTTTCGATTTTCCTTTAATATTTTTGCTTTGCAAAGCTGTGTGTTCAACCTTTGCTAGCTAGATTCATTTGTGCAGGTTTTCTAACACATTTACAATTATTATAAATAAGAAGGCAGCTAAGCTCTCAGGAGAGAGAGAGGCAGTGCCAAAGCATAATTTCAAAAACTCTCTAGCATTTTAGTGAGATGGTTTTTTTATGATACTAAGCATGTATCCCATAATTAACTGACTGTGTCTGAAACAGTTGGATCGCTTTCATATCTCCGTTTGATGTTTACTGTGTATGTGAGCAGTAGGAGGAATGGAAGAGAATCGTATCCCTTCCAATAAAAAAAAGGATAGTGCTTTAAATTATTATGATGCATTCTGTGTTTGGGGCGGAAATTTATTATAATTGCTATGCAACACAGATTGAATTTAGTCGTGGGTTAACAAATCAATCCCAAGGATCGATTCCATGAAAGCGGGTATTCTAAAACCAGAAATTTGACGGTTTTGTTGGTATTTCTAATTTGATAATCAGAACGCATTATGCAATTTCACTGAGCTGGTAGAACCGTTGTGAGCTTTTATTGCATGGACAGCGGAGTTGTAATGGTGGATTGCATGGATAATAAATGTGGGCTCATTGAACCATATGGAGCGCGCACCATAACCACGATAAAGGCTGGAGGAATCCGATGTTGCGCAGAGGAGGTGTGGCATTCATTATATGTTTGATGGCCACATGAAAACTAGCGGATTGCTACATAGCTGTCGGGCCGATTGTAATCACATTGTTGTGGGCGTAGTTTATAAGTGGTGCCTGTGCGCGTGGAAAAGCAGGAGCGCCTGGTTAGAGTTTATGGAGCTGCGCGTATCGATCTGGGGTCCGAAGAATCTGTGGTTCTGTTGGAGAGAACCGTGGAGTAATATTAATTAAAGTCATCAGTTTGTTTTCTTTATCAGAGATCTGGTTCAAAGAAAGATTGTAAACGAGAGTTTAAGTTAAATTGTTGAAGACATCTCCCTGCCAGCCATATAAAATTGTCTCCAATATGCGACAATTTGAAAAGAATTAAAAAGCTATGAAGGGCGCGGCCATCAAATTATTAAGAGGGGATCACATCTTCAAGCAGCCGAATTTCAAGAAGGGCCCGAGCATTTTTATTTTTATTTTTTGTCTAAAGGGCGAAGGCAGAATTGGAAGTAAAGAGGACCCATAATTAATAAAAAGTTTACAAGGTTTGTTTTACAGAGAAGCGGAGCTGAGCATATTGATAAGGGTGGTTGTCGGCCAGAAAGCTTTGCAGACACTTTATTGAATGTTGGGATGCATGTCTTGCTTTTATATGCATGAGCGGGAAGAAAGAATCCTGGGTTTTGCAGGGCCTACCCCTGCATCATAAAGAGAACATAAACATGAATATTCCGCGGATAATAGGTCTTGAAGAATCAGTACATGACATTTTGATGAATTTAAAAGAAATTGTTACTTAGAAGTGACTGTATGGAATCCGAGAAACTTCTATTTATATTGGTTGGACCGAGAAATGTAACTGCTCAAGATATCATATTACAACCTTCTGTGAAAATAATTAATACTACACAACATATAGCTAGACTTACTAATCAATTACTTCTGATATCAGATTACAAATTGAAAAAATAGCAGATATATTATACATAGTCCAAATAATGATCAGGACGGAAATTTTCCTATAGATGCTGTTTTTATGCGTTAGCAATGCGAATTATAGTATCATTTCCTATGGGAGGGGAAATGAAATACGTAGATGCTGTTTTTATGCGTTAGCAATGCGAATTATAATATTCATTCCTATGGGAGGGGAAATGAAATATGAGAACTCATTTTCCTGAAAATATGGACTAATGGGGGTTAATTCCTAGAAAGGCAATTTATGAAGCTTCTCGAAATTTGATCGACTTATTTATTCCCTTCCTGCATGGAAAAAAACATCGATGAAATGAACAATAAAAAAAGTTCTAATATAGATACACTATAAAGCTGAAAGCTGTAATATAATGTATTAAAAATTGGGCATCCTTATTCCAACATATTCCGGAATCCAATCTACTTAAACTCAAGGTTGTTGGAATTAAGCCAATAACCACATATGCCAAACACACATTTTTCGTGTTTAGTGCAGCTGTAGAAGCAATTCCCGCAATGCATAGGATCATTCCTGATGTCAACGCAGGAGCCTGAGCAGCAAGCCAATCCACAGGGGCAGGGGAAGCCGCATTTCCCACAGTGCAACGTATCGCTGGTGAGATCTTTGCAGAGGGTGTCGAAGCAGCAGGTGGATCCCCCATTGGGATTCTTCAGGGGATCAGAGCATATGCTGGCGTTCCATGCACACCCAACAAAACGCCCACCATTGTAATTGGCCTTGAGGAACTGCACATGAGATTTTAACTGTGCGCAATACCCTCCATTAATGATTGAAAGAATGCAGCAGCCAGCTATAAGGACTGAGAGTAGAAAAGGTGGCCGAATGAATGATAATGGTGTATTACCTATTTGGGACATTGTTTCAATAGGCCAGCTATCAGCACAACACTCAGCAATGGTGAAAGACCGAAATGAATGAAGAGTTTATTAGGGTTCTGTGTCCAAATATGGACATCTGTTAAGACAGTTTGTACTCCGATTCTACATCAAACGGAGTCTTGTGATTCACGAGCTTCGAGGGTTTTTCAAAGGCGACAAATGATGGGAACATCAGCTTAGATTCTAGTATTTAACTTCAAGTCGTTAGATTCTAGTATTTAACATCAAGTCGTTGTATTGATCAATGCTAACAGTGAAGACAGCTTTTGGGGCGGTTAATTTATAGTTTATTATTATGATAATGAAGTGTTATGTATTTGAGATTGGAATGTTTTGTGTATGTGTTTGAGATTAAAGATTAAAATTCAGGTTTAAATTTTTATATTTATTTGTTTTTGTAAAAAGAGTTAGTTGATAAAAATATTTAAAATTATATTTGTAAAAAAAACTAGCTGATATAAACACTTAAAATTTATAATAATAATAGTCTAAAGAACCCCTTGTTAATATAAATTTCCAAATTTAAATTTACTTTTGTCTAAAGAGCTAGCTGATATAAACATTTAAAATTTATAATAATAATAGTGGAGATCCCTCAGCTTATCTCAATTGCTGATAATGGTTGATTGGAGATATAAATCTCCACATTTAAATTTACTTGTGTTTGCAGAAAGAGCTAGTTGATATAAACATTTAAAATTTATAATGATGGTAATCTAAGTCCCTGAGCTTATTTCAATGGTTGATTGGCATAATTGACTCTACACCTATGTCAGTCTGATTCCCAAATATTTTGGGAATCAACATCAAGATAAAAATATCCAGTCTAAATTTACATATATTTGCCTTGACTTTTAAAAATGTGTAAACACTTAATAATTATAGTGATGTGCATGGAAATAAAACCCTAGTTATAATGATATCAATCAAAATCGACCCACACATAAGAAACACTGAGGACAATTTCTTCTTTTTAATGAGTGGCCGTGATAGTTTTGATAGTTGAAACTGGTGTTACCATCAAAAATAATAACCGAAGAATTCATAAAATTTACTAAATCATAAAAAAATTTATGAATTCTTAAATTTGCAGTCCATCACAGGCTTGCCTTCTGCATTCATCATGTGCTTGTAGGATTTTTGTGAAGCCCAAAGACAGCGCCGATAAATAATCTGCCGCGTGGGACAGAAAAGCAGAATCAACGTTGAAGTTTAATGAACGTCGCGGAGCAGTTGTATTTTCCGTCGTGGAATCCGACCGGCATCTACAGATTAAACAAAACAAAGGGCGATTGTCTTATCTCTGTTTTTGCGTTGTATCGTACAGAATTTTAGGGTAAAAGGTATCATAGCATATTGGCATATGTGTGGTTGTGTTCTTTATTATTTTTTCAATTTAAAAAGCGTTAAGAATTTTATTGATGGGTGATTAGGTTATTAAAGTTTATAAAATTGTATATTTTTATGTTTTATTTTGCATATATATTCTTTTAAGAAAGACACCTAGCTATTATATATATTTAAATATAAATTTTGTATATACTTTTTATAATAAAAGAGTTTTTCTATTTTATATTAAAATTAATTTTAACAATAAATTAATTTAATTTAAAGAAAATAATAATAGTGTAACAATATAAATTAAATGGATGATAAATATAGGTAGACATTAATTCATAATAAACATCAAAATATTTAGTTCATAATATATCTTAAGTTGGTAAGGCTTCTTAACACCATCCTTAGCTCTCTCAGATCTGTTAAAGATCTTGTCGACCCTAAAGACATGAAAGGGGTCTATGTCATTCCCTATTCCTGTGGGGCCCCATACATTGTGAAAGTGGTCGATCTATTAATCAGAGGATTAGTGAACACTCAACAGACTTGAGGGATGGTAGGGCCAAGTCCTCAGCCCTTGAGGAGCATGCCAAGAAAACTAAACATCAAGTTTGTATCGAAGAGGCTCAAGTTATAAAGACCTTTGAATCTCAATAGGGATGATGGATGGAAGATTAGTAGGTGTTGGATCCCAGCCCTTTTACCTTAGCCTCTTCTTCTCCTAACCCCTCTTGGTTTGTTTAGCTGGTAATTGTTTTCTCTTGATATCATTGGTTTAGTAATAATAATATTGCTATTTTAATAACCTTAGTCTCTTTAGTATTTAATATTTTTAATTATTCACCCTAGACCTGGATTATTAGTAATTAACAATGGTAATATTATTCATTTTACTCGTATATTAAAAAAAAATCCCTAGAGTAATATATTAATAATATTAAAGGTTAATACAATAATATTACTATTTAGTAACAATATTTTAACAATTTGATGTTAAAATAAATAAATAAATAATAATAATAGCGTGGAGTTTATTATAATAATATTACTAATTCGTTAATACAGTAATATTACTGTGATAACAATATTTTAATAATTTGATGTTAATATAATAATATGCAAAAAAAAAATACAAACTATTATATTATTATTATTATTATTTATAACCGTAAAGGGTCTCTTTACACACTAGTTGGTTCAAAACAGGTGGACAAATGATTCTCTTTGTGATTTTGCCCAAATCATTCTCACAAATCATAAAACTAACTAAATTATAACTTTATTATTACTAGCCTAAATCCATAATCTAAGCTCTTCATAGATCCAAGTTTAAGATGAATTTAGGCTAATTTAAATTATCTAAAATATTGTAAATGTGTTTTATATTTAAATTATTATTCTTCATTTGTTTTCAGTTTTTGTTATTGAAAATTACAATTTGCAAATGTGAATACACAGATCCAGGTTTAAGATGGATCTAGACTACTTTAAATTATCTAAAATATTGTATGAGTGTTTTATTTAAATTATTCCTCATTTGTTTTGAGTTTTTCTTATAATGAATTAAGATTTGCCAATGTGAATAGCTTGAGGTCAATTAAATTATACACCTATATTTTCGAGTCATATTTATAATAATAATCTAAATATAAATCACATTGCAATCATCATCTACGAATTAAACTTTTATATATTTTAAATACTTATTAATTTTTACTTGATAAAATTTACATCACACAAACACATTTTAACTATAATATTGATTTATGTAATTTATAGCATTATTTCCATTTAAAATATTATTATCATTAAACATTTGTCTTTACTTTAAACAAAAGTATTCAATTATATAAATATATAATTTTTTCTTTGTTAAAATTTAACTCAGAAAAGCATTGTGTGGTGTGTGTATATTATATAACTTGCTTAAAGTTTACCTTACAAATATTTTCAATATTATGATATCCATTTTAGTATTTATTATAAGAAATACTTATTGTATTGTTTTGTATGTGGCTAAATTTCACTTCGCACAAAATCATTTAACTATAATATTAATTTACATAATTATATATATGAAAATACTTTTTAATTTTTACTTGGATAAAATTTTACTTTAAAACAAAATTATTTTAACTATCATATTTATTTATGTGATTTATATCTTAGACATACTTATAGTTTTTACTTTAAGAAAATTTAATTCACTTTTTTTTTTATTACTTATCAATTTACTTAATTTATATATCTGAAATATAAATTATTTCTTACTTCAATAAAATTTAACTCATACAAATACATTTCAACTATGATATTAATTTATGTAATTTTTGCAAGGCTGGGTAAATTTAATAATAAGTGAATCCAAGACCAAAAAAATTATTATAGCATCCTCTATTGCATTGAGGAGCTAGAAATAGAATATTTGGAGACTTTAAAGTGAACATCTATCGTGAACATCTACTAAATTGGATTGAGTCTTTATTTTCAACATTTCATAGTCTTTATCTCCTACATTTATAGGAATGAAATATTGAAGCACACTCGTTTTCTAAAGAAAGTTGGACAACATCTTTGGATAAGATTCACCACCGGGTTTTTTTCCAATGGCATCCTTATGAGGATGGTCATTTCGAAATGTGAGGGGACCTTTTTCTTTGTTTTGTTTTTCAAAATTTTTTTAGGATTGACTTTCTTTTTGTAGTTTAACTTCTTTGGTTTTTGTTTCATTTCTATGCATGTTACTATGTTTATTTTTTGGGTTGCAATTTTAGTTATCATGATAGAAAATGGGGCAGAGGAGATAATTATTTTCTTTGGGTTGAAAAAGTTTCATATCCACTTTTTTTATCTTCTAAGTATCATGTTATTAGATATATCATATAGGAACTTGAATGGATATATTGTAAATTTTCATACATGAATGGATTTTGTTTGTTTCTTGAAAAAAAAGAGGTAAATGAGTTTGTTGTCCTAAGTTTATTTGATTACTATAGGATACAGTTTATATAGTTTAAGAAATTTTGAAGAACAAACATAATTTAAGATTTCAATATCAGTAGCCAAATGAAATTTATATTATTTTTGTTTTCCTTTTGTCTACTGAATAGCATAGAAGAAACGATATTCAATATTTTTCTTCATTTTCATTAATTAGTTGGCATGTATTTTTTAAATTATTGTATTGTAATGTTACATGACAACATCTACTTGACACTTGTTCACATGACTTTTTTTAAAATAATCAATTCAATTAAAAGAGGAAAAATGGTATAACTACTTTGTAGATAAATCTCAACCTTCAGTTTGCCTATACTAGTAAGAATATTTTATGGAGGTTAAATCCCTCCAATCCACCTAATAATTATTGATAATTATATTAAAACTAGCAATTTCACCAAATGTTGCAAAGGAAACCTCGTAAAGCGATAATGTGGGAAACAATAGCATAGAAGAAAGATGTTAATATTTTATGCGATTTTTTCATTTGTGATGAAAATAAGAGAAGAAACACCACTCAGTTTACTGAAATAGTTTATTGCATTAACATCATTTGGAAAAAAAAGGTTTAGTTGGTTTGATTAGTAATAAAAAATTCAAGGCTTTCAACTTCGGCATGTTGAAGCAAGAAAAAATAAATAGCATATCAAATCAATAGGAGGGAGGAAGAATGATCAATTAAGATGAAATGATACAAATATATTTGGATATGACGTGGACATTATATAAATTTCAAAAAATCATATTGTTTTCTCACCATTTCTTCCAATTGTTTTGGCTTGTATGGTGTATTATTGTATTCTTTATGCCATCACTTTTTAACATTTTCAACAAATATGGCTACCATAATATCTTTAGAGATGGAGTCCATCGAATAGTATGGTGTCCCAATCAAGGCTAGATACATTTAGTCAATGAACATATTCTCCCTAAACTGCATTTATCATAAAGTGGAAATAAGCCTAATCCTTGCTACTAAAGTAATTGGAATTGTTATTATATAAGCATGTGCTTTTAGCTTGCTTCAGTTAGTGTCACAAATCCAAGGCCATGTTTATAAGGTTGTTTAACTAGTATATCAAGTAATCCCGACCAAAAATCTCTCCATCCTCTAAATGATGGTAATGATCGACATCTCTGGAAAGAATTTTTCATTTAACTATCTCGAAGATGAAATTGGTTCTAGAGTTGTAGTCACCATGCACACTAATGTTCTTTATGACTTACAAATATCTTCTACATAGCTTATTTAACATTGCTAACTCATTACTATGTTGCCAAATAATTTTCCACTCATTATTTAGCACAAATCTCAACAACATACCCTACCACATTTATCTCCCAAGATAAACTATTCAAGTTTACATTGATCGTTGGTATTTCTCGATGTGACTTGCCTTCTATACAGAAAAATTGGACCTGGTTATTGATTTCAATGCAAATGCATCTAGGAGTACTATTTACTTCTTTGTCTTTCATCAATTTTGTATCCTTTCAATTTCATCCCACCTTTCAGTGACAGCATATATGTTTGACAAAAGGATATAAGGTGCACACATGTCATTTGCACCTGGGAAACATGCACACACGTTGTTTCCACTGATATTTCTATATTTCCATTTCTAATTGTGCAAACATGCCATTCCTCAACTATCCATTTTGCATTTCCCTTTCTAGTGTAAATGGTCTAGTCAATTTTACAGAGATAATGTTGTGTGGGTAGTCATCATATGCCTTTTCTAATCACAGAAATAAATCTTGCATTGCATCAAATAACCATCCATGTGATAGCATACCCATGTATTTATATGTTCTTACTTCTCTTTGGGCTTCTAAACGCCTATAATTTGTGATCACACCTTTGCAGTTTCTCCCCCTTCCATCTTTTACTTTGTTTTCCACTATTAATGGCCATTGCAATTTTCATATAGTTAATGAAGTTTATATAACCAATTTTTTATTTTTTTTTCTTATTTTTTAAATTATATCCTTATGTGATCCAAGTCTCTACAATTAATAGGTAGTCATATATCATTTCCACCAAAAGGGGAAAGTATCTACTATATTGGTTGTGTGCTTGTTGATGTTCATAGGAATTCCTAGTATTTTACATGGTTCTTGACATACAAATTAAATCTAGGAGAAAGAAACTACACAATTGGTGAGAGATGATGTAGCCAATCACTCTAGTTCCATGATGAACGTACTGCAGGAATATACCATAAAATGAGCACAAATTCTGGAATAAAACTTACAACTACACCAGATATGTGCACCAGCAGCAACAAGGTGACCTATAAGAGATGGGGGCAATTTATGTAAAGTACACAATGGCATAGATTGTGTAATATATATATCCCTTTACTCATAAAAAATTTTCAAGAGAAGAGTAACCAGTATATTAAAATAATGCTCTCATTAGTAGAAAAACAATGGCAAAAAAGAAATCCTTGCAAAGACATGAATAAATATAAAAACTTCATAAGACTTTGGTAGGCCATATAACTAGAGTTATGCATACAAATCAATGCTTTGATTAGTAGAAAAACAATGGCAGAATAGAAATCCTTACAAAGTCATGAATAAATACAACAAACGCCTAAGAGTTTGGTAGGCCATATAGCTACAATTATGCATACAAATCAATCTAAATACTAGTATCTGGACCAAGATGGCATCATACATGAACACATAAATTTAATTCACAAACAACCATGGCCTATTCTCCATGCCAAAAAAAGGTATGCCAAGTTACAAGTCTATATTACAAGTCTTAGGCCCCTATTATCGCCTCAAGTTGGGGATAATCTTACATTTTTTCCACTGACATTTCTAACATTTCTCAAATGGCATGTGTGCACCAGACATTGTCACCTACCAACTCCCATCCAATAATCGTTTTCCCCATGTGATATTCAACAATAGCTATTTTATTTCATATTTGAAGTTTCTTAACCAAAAAACTTAAGTCTCATTCAAAATGATGTTACAAGTCCAAGTTTTCTTAGAAACTTCTACAACAAAGGGTTTGTGATAAAACAATCCTTTGAAATGGAAACTAGACAAGCAACATTGAGCATAGTCTATTGCAATATTTTATGGCATTAACATCAGTTTTAAAAAAACAATGTTTATGTGGTTTAATTAGTAGTTAAAAATAAAAGAATTTAAGCTTCAACATGTCAAAGAAAGAAAAATTAAATAGCATATCAAATCAATAGGAGGGATGAAGAATGATCAATTAAGATGAAAATATACAAACATATTTGGTATGATGTGGACATGGTATATCTTTCGAAAAAATATATTGTTTTCTCACCGTTTCTTCCATTTTTTTGAATTGTATGGTGTATTATTGTATTTTTTATGCCATCACTTTTTGAGATTGTGTAATATATACAACCTGTTACTCATAAAAAAAATCAAGTAAAGATTAATCAATATATTAAAATAATAGTTTGATTAGTAGAAAATCAATGGAAAAATAAAATCCTTACAAAGTCGTGAATAAATACAACAAATGACTAAGACTTCAGTAGGCCATATAGCTACAAATATGCATACAAATCAATGCTCTGATTAGTATAAAAACAATGGAAGAAAATAAATCCTCACAAATTCATGAATAAACACAACAAATGCCTAAGACTTCGATAGGCCATATAGCTACAATTATGCATAAAACTCAATCTAAATCCCATTATCTGGAGCAAGATAGCATCACACATGAATTTATAAATTTAAGTCACAACCAACCTAGGCCTATTCTCCATGCCAAAAGAAGGTACATCTACAAGTCCTCATAGGCCCCAAGATGGATTCAACTATAATTTATTCACCTTGTCTTTCCTCTTTAAATGAATCATAGTAATCTTCTCTACATATCTTAAATTTTAATATCATTGACCTGTCTCCACATAAGCAATCTTGTGTTGTGCAACGAGCAACTCCATCCTATTTGTTCTTAGTTTCTCTGCTTTCTTCGATCCAATCTCAATAGTCCATCCTACAAGAAGTTTTTCTTGTTATATTGGTAGGAAACCTCCTATGTTATTCTAGTGATTATGTGTGGATGAACATTTATGAAAGAAAATTTGGGACCAAAAAAAATGCCTTTTCATCCAAGTGATAACTTTGCACAATTGTATCATTATTTTGTAGAATTATTTCCATGAATCCTCTATAGGTGTCATTAATTATTGATGTATCAAGATTTGGTGTCTTGTTCATTGGTCTATATGGTATATCAAGTTTGAATACTCCAATTCGATTAAAATTATCATCCAGCTTGAGTGGACCTACAGGAGCTTGATAAGAGATCCCTTTCAAAGTGTAACTTTTCTTTCGATTAATTTTCCATATTTAAAAGACCCTTCTTGTGTTTTGGAACAAGAAACTCCATCCCATTTGTTGTAAGTTCCTCTCCTATATTCAGTCAAATATCCATAGTCTATCGTGCAAGAAGTGTTAGGAAAAGGGAATAAGCTCCAATTATCTACAAGCATATCAACAAACACTCTATTGCTTTTTTATAATTATCATTTCCTATAAAAAAACTCATTCATCTCATCATCACAATCAAAATTTGAGACTTTGGTGCTTATCTATTGCATAATTTTTAAGATGGACTAATGTTTCATACCTGGTTGAAATGTTTGGATCTGATGCACTGCTCTGAGACCATAGGTTCATCACATACAAATTAAATCTAGCAAATATTAAAGGAATTGCAAGTTTAAAAAAAATTAATATTAACAATGTGATTCATAAAAAATTATCTTACTAAAGTAAAATATTTCAATGTTAATTATGTATATATTGAAAACTACAATGAAGCAATGTGTGTGAATATGTATTCTGCACAAACCAAGGGGATATTCAAGGCATTCAATCTATTCGTGCATTAAAAACTATAATTAAACAATATGTGTGTGTAAATAACATACATCTTTCTTAAACATAAATATATGAAGTGGTGAGATAGACAAATTCTCTTGAAGTGATCTATTTTTCATGTTTTGCACTCTAAAAATATGTTTACACAAAAGATTTAATCCCTGTAAGTCTTTGCTAAATCATTGGTTAAAATGAAGTATACTAATGATCAATACAATATAGTAAATGTCCAAATACATATGCTTACCTCAAGGACATAAAGGAGACTTAAAGTTTGAACAATGTTGTAATGACATCTTCCTATTTCTTTATATAGGATAGTGTTTGAACTTATATATAAATTCCAATTCATAATAAGCATGTATGGTTGTTATTGTCCTTTTCTAAGGTAATGTTAATTTATGAATATTTTTTTGTGAGAAAAAAAGAGTTAATGTAAGAAAATAGAAATTAGAAAATACCATGAATATATTGAATAGTTTGCCTAACATTCTTCCTAGAAAAATATGTTTTATAATTTTTTAATTATAATATAAAAATACCATTGAAAAATAATTGAATAAAGCAAATTTTATGACAAATTTGCATGTCGAAAGCTAATAAGAATTGTTTTATATTTTTATTACTTTATCAATTTTTTTGTAGTTTTCTAGGTTATTGTGAGTCCTCAGATGATCGTCACACCTAACATGTAGCTTCAATAGCATCTCTAAGTCATGCTAAGCTATCAAAATGTCTAGGCATCACCATTAGCTCTTAAAATGAATCAACTTTTTCACACAAAGCTTTGAACACGCTATCCAAATGTCTAGACATCACTATTAGTTCTTAAAATGACTCAATTTTATCACACAAAGTTTTGAACTGGTGACTTATTTATAGTTGAGAGTGAGCCTCAAATATTTTTAAGACATCTTCATAGTTGCTTGTAATGTGAAGAACAAACTAAGAAAGCACTATGAGTGTGGGATTATATTTTTTTTATAATGATTTTAATTATAATCAACCAAACATATATATTCATATTTGTGGAGGGAGAACTGCGCAGTGCGAATTGCTAGGGTTATAGGCTTGCGCAGAGTTTTCTATTCATGGATGGTCACAAAGGAGGGGGCTCCACTCCCTCCTACAAGTAGGTTGTGGCCAACAGGGGTAAAAAACCAATGGAAAAGGACAGAGGTCCTTCAGAAGGAAGTCAGAGAAATATTGGAGAGGATCGAGAGAATAATAGCATTAAGGAAAATGAGGAAGAAGACAAGGAATAGGGAACAAAAGACAAGGCACAAAGGGTTCTTGTAAACCCAAAGTTGTGGTTTCACCCAGAGTTGTTTTAAATGGTCCTGCTCTGCAGGCGCACAGGGAACACATGCAGACATATGCAATCATTTGTAAATTCATGGGTTTATGGCCCACTGAAAAAGCTTTGCAGACAGATTAAATACCACTAGAAACCAAAAGGAGGCAATGACCTACATCTTGGGTCAAAGGGTTTCTTCATTGTGGTATTTGCTAATATTGAGGATAAGGATAGAGTGTTTGAAGGAGGGCCATACTTTTATGTTGTAGCAGGCCCCTATATGCGACCTTGGATCATGAATTTTGTTCCTGAGCGAGAGACTTTTACTATGGTCCCAGTCTGGGTAAGACTCTACTCTCTACCTCTTGATTACTGGCAAACAAAATCCTTATCTGCCATAGGAAATAAGTTAGGATGCTTTGTCAAAGCTTTTGAGGCCACTAGAAGGGGAAAGTATACTTCCTTTGCTAGAATATGTGTGGAGATGGATCTCTCTGGAGCACTACCGGATGAAGTTATCCTGGAAGTATTTGATGAGGAATGGGTTCAAACAGTTGACTATGAACATAATCCATTCAGATGCCACAAATTCCATGAGCATGGGCACCTATTCAGAGACTTCCATCTCAGCAAAATGGAGAATAAGAATAAATCTAACACAAGGAAAGATGAGGATATCTTTCACAAAGTGGCACATAAGGATAAAGGAAGCAAAATGGGGACAAAGACACAAAAATCAGGAGAACAACAATCTAGTCATAACAGGTTCCAAGTACTCAAAGAGGAAGAAGGGATTACAAATGCAGACCAGACAAAGGAAGGAAGTCTAGTGGAGGACGGGAAAGAGGAAGATATTGATTAAGCACACAACAATATTAAATAGGAAGAGACTACAACGAAGGAAGTAGAGTTGGAGATGGACCATGAAATGACCCAGAGTGAGATGGAAACGAAGGACCAATAACTATAGAAAATACTTGAGAAAGAGAACCTAGATCTAGAAGGGTTCTTAGATCAAGGAACCAGGGAAGGCGTAGATTCCTTACCCCCAGAGGAGTTCACCAGCATGTAGCAGTTGTTTTTATGGAAGACCCAGACCACAAGGATGCAGAGATAAAGAAATATTGATAAGCAGAGTAGCGAGGGTGTGAAAACAATGAAAACCACACTAGGATTAACACTTTGAAACCTAGGAAAGAAAAGAGGCAAAAAAAAAAAGAAAAATGAGTTGCTGATGGAATGTGGAAAGCTAATGATAGATTTAGGTAAGATGAAAGACCTAACCAGCTACTCTTTCACAAATCTATAATTATGAAGTTCACTTCTTGGAATATTAGGGGTCTAGGTAGCTAATGATAGATTCATGTAAGATGAAAGACCTAACCAGCTACTCTTCCACAAATCTGTAATTATGAAGTTCACTTCTTGGAATATTAAGGGTCTAGGTAGTAAAAGAAAACAAATAATACTGAGTAATAGAATGAAGCAAATAGCTCTAGATGTGATCTTCATCCAGGAGACCAAATGTTCCATTCAAAAAATAAAAGAAATCCATAGCAAATGGCTCAATCGTTTTGATTTTCTGGAAGTCAAAGAAGAGAATACTGCAAGAGGTATACTCACTCTTTGGAATCCCCAAAAAATTAACATTTTAGATGCAGAAGCATCTAGGGATTATTTATCAGCGGTTATTCAGCCTGTGGGAGACAAGGAAACCTATCTAATTACAAATTTGTATGGTCCTCAAAGATTGGATGATAAACCCAGGTTTCTAAATTCTCTGGAAGATCTCAGAAACAGACATGCAGAATTACCATGGATCTTGGGGGGTGATTTCAACATGATCAAATCACTTTCAGAGAAGAAAGGAGGACCAAAAATACAAGCAAAGATTCTTTATCTTTTCAAACCTTCATAGAGAATATGAAGTTAGTGGACATTGTAACAAGTAATGTTCTCTTTACTTGGAACAACAGAAGAGGAGGTGAATCTGAGGTGGCTTCTAAATTGGACAGATTCATAATCTCAAAGGACCTTATGCTCATAGACAAAGAAATGATAGCTAGAGTTCTCCCTTTTGGTGGCTCAGATCATTGGCCAATTCATTTGGAGGTGGGCAGAAGATATGAACATTCAGGGCTCAAGAATGTTCCTTCTTCAAAAAGGACTAAAACACATCAAGCTCAAGCTTGAGGATTTGAACAGAAATGAATATGGAAATATTTTTGAAGCTAAAAAATCTGTTGAAGGCAAAATGCAGGTACTAAACCAAGCCCTTATCACGGAGGGCTTTGATAAAGACAAAAGTGATCAGGTTTCCAAATATCATCAAGTCTGGGAGGGTTTATGCAAACAAGAGGAAATATTCTGGAGACAAAAGTCTTGAGTTCAATCACTAAAAGAGGGAGAAAGAAATACCAGATTTTTCCATAGATCCATAATTACGAACAGAGCTCACAACAGGATCTCTTTAATCAAGGAAAAGGGTGGTAATGTTCTTAATTCTCATGAAGAATTAGAATCGGTGCTACTTCAGCACTTTAGCGATATAGCAAAGGAAACCATTCCAGACCGAGAACAGTCCATCAGAGTTCTTACTAAACATATATCCAGGCTGGTGTCTAATGAGGACAATTTCAACCTTAATAGGCCTATAACTAAAGAGGATATCAGTGAGGTCCTTAAGAAAATGCAAAATGGCAAGGCACCTCGCCCTGACGATTTCAACGTGGTCTTCTTGAAAGCCTGCTAGAGCATAGTCAAACAAGATATTATGAATGTAGTAGAAGATTCCAGGAGGAATAAAACCATTTTGAAGGCTCTCAATACCTCCTTCATCTCCCTGATCCCTAAACAAGACGTGGCTCAAACTCCTAATAGGTTCAGACCCATAGCTTTATGCAATGTGGTTTATGAGATTATATCCAAGGTTGTGGCCAATAGACTCAAACCTCTCCTTCCTTCTCTAATTTCTATGGAACAATCTGGATATGTTGAAGGTAGACAAATTCTTGATAATATCATCCAAGCTCATGAAGTGGTGGACTCGCTATCCAGCAATATGAAGGCAGGTGTGATTATGCAATTGGACATAGCTAAAGCTTATGATAAACTTAATTGGACCTACATTAGGGAAGTTCTAATTGCTTTTGGGTTTGATCACAATTGGGTTAGATGGGTCATGGCCCTGGTGACCTCTGCCAGCTTTTCAATTCTAGTTAATGGCTCTCCCTTGGAGATTTTTATGCCTTCCAGAGGCCTTAGGCAAGGAGATCCACTCTCTAACTTTCTCTTCATCCTCATGATGGAAGGATTGGGTAGGTCTATCAAGCATGCAAAAGAAACAGGTCATATTAAAGGTCTCCATCTCTCTGATGATGGACAAGCCTTGACTCACTAACAATTTGTGGATGATACATGTTGCAGGGAATACCCACGGTCAAAGAAGCTCTCGCATACAAACAAATTCTATGTGACTTTGCCATGGCTTCAAGTATGGAAGTCAATCTTTCCAAATCAAATTTTTTTTCTTTAATATTAATATAGTCATTCAAAGGAATGTTTCCAAAATTTTGGGCTTTCAAAGAGATATCCTTCCTTCAAAATATTTGGGAGTGCCGCTAACGACTAAACCTTTTCACAAGAGCATTTGGGACCCATTGATTAATAAAATGCAGGACAAAATTAAGAAATGGACTATAAGATCTTTAAATCTGGCAGGACGGTTGGTCCTCACACAAGTTGTTCTCCAAGCTATCCTAGTGTTCATGCTATCTTCCATCCCAGCCCTAAAAGGAGTCTTGCAGCATTTCAGATCCATTCAAAGAGATTTTCTTTGGGGTAAGGAGGAAAACAGGAAAAAGAAATAGGCCTTGGTGGCCTGGGATAAAATCTGCAAATCTAAAATCTATGGGGGTCTTGGGTTGGATGATCCTGAGACTCTTAGCAAGGTTTTAGGGGAAAAATTATGATAGTGATGGGTCAAAGATCCAAAGGCACAATGGGCTAGTATTTGGAAAGGTAAATATGCCAACTCTTAGCAATATAGTGATCACATCAGAATGTTTGGAAATATAAAAGCCTCACATATCTAGAACAAGGCCTGGGAGAACAAAGAATTAATACAAAAAAACAGATTTTGGGAAATCAGAGAAGGAAAACTAGCCTTATTTTGGGAGGATAAATGGCAATAGTAACCTATACTACTAACAGAGGACTTTATGGAACTCAATAATTTGACAAACACTAAAGGACTAATCATGGTTAAATATTTATGGGATCAAACCAATAGTGCAGGAAAATGGAGAACCTGGAGGCACATGGATTATAGGGATGACAACCCTTTGAAAGAAAAGGAAAATGAACTTAGGAATTTGGTGGAACAAAGGAAGATTTTAGTCACAGGTGGGCATGACCAACTTAGATGGGGAAACAACAATGAGGGTTCCTTTAATCTTAAGGAGGAAAAATGCTTACTCCTTGAGCTAGAATCCCAAGCTCTGGATAGGATCTGGTTGAATCTATGGAGGCATCAAGGCTAGACGAAGATCAAACTTTTCATGTGGCTAGTTTATCATAAGAAAATTTTGACTTGGGATAACATCAGGAAGAGAGGTGTTCTAGGGCCTTCCAGATGCCATCTATGTGGTGAACAAGAGGAAACTATGGAGCATCTTCTTAATAGTTGCAGTTTCACCTCCTGGTTGTGGAACACTTTTGCTGCCATTTTCCAACAGACAGACAGAGACCATGGGTGTATTATCAACACCCTAACCAAGTGGAGAAGTAACTTTTCAGATGATGAAGTTCTAAACATTGATTAGGTTCTTATGCCAAGTTTTATTATATGGAATGTTTGGAAAGAAAGAAATAAAAGAATCTTCAAAGTAGAAAAGCACCCCCCATCAAATTTTGGAGCAGATCTTAAACCAAATCAAGGAAACAGTTGGCACCTTTGTTCGGAACCCCCCAAGGACCCTCCCTCAGCTGCAGATTTGAGGATTCTTTGTCAACTAGGTATTTAGGGGCTCTTTCCTCTAGTCCTAGAAAGGAAGTTTGCAAGGATGGACACTAAATAGGATATCTGGCACCCTCCCCCATAGGGTTTTCTAAAATTCAATATTGATGGAACATCCAAGGGAAACCCAGGTACTGCTGGTTTTGGAGGGGTGTTAAGGGATGAAAATGGAAGCATTCTTGTCATATTTCATTGCCATTTAGGAAGGGCCACTAACAATATGGAGGAGCTTATGACTATGGAACAATGTCTAGATTTTATGAAGCAGGGTTATTGCCAAAATGTGATTGTTAAAGCTAACTCTAAGCTAACTACTAATTCAATTAAGAGAATTAGTTGTGGTACTGCCCCTGAAAAAGTCTCTAAACTCTGGAGGCTGATCCAAGTCTTTCAAAGGATTAAGATTCATCTCCAATGACTTCGTACAGTTAGTTTTAATCATGTTCAAAGATCGGCTAGTAAATTGGTGGACATTCTGGCTAATCAAGGAGTAATCTGTACTGTGGGCAAGGTCAAGATGGAGTGGCAGGATATGCCTCAAGATAAATTAAAGGATTCTTGTCATGCCCAAGCTAAGGAAGATTGGAGGGTGGTTCAAATCAGAGCCATGGAGGCTGATTCTAGATGATAGGTCTTCTTTTGATGTTACGACCTTTTTCTCAATCGGTTACCAGTGGAAGGCAGTTCACTATCGACCTCTCCATCCCAGCTATTTTCAGAATCAGATGCTACAGAAGGAAAAGGCATAGCAGTACTAAGTCTATGGAGTGTAGGCGGGAGATTTGGCATGGTCAGATAAGTGCGAGGGGCTAGATTATGGGTTTTTTCGGCGGGCATAAAACCATGGGTGCTCGCGTTTTGGATACTTTACCGCTCACGGAGTTGTTTTTGGTATATTGCAAGTGTTCTAAGTGGGAAGCGGTTTTGGAGTTTTGGAAGCGATTTCATTCAGCTTATGATGTGTGGCCAAGGGGGGGAGCCAAATACCACCTTCATCGCGCGTTAATGTCTGGGCAGCTTGACCCGTGTGATATTAGCCTAGTTCGTTGGATCAATCATGATGGATCGACAGTTGAGATCGATCGTGTGTGTTGGTGGGTGTGGTGGATTAGAGCCACACAGATTGGTTCTGTGCCTTCCTTCAAGACCATTGGATCTGGAAAGTAGATCAGACAGTTAAGATGTAAAAAGAGGGATAAGTATAAGTTCCCAAATGGGTTTATATGTCTTGAGCGTCGGGTTTCCTATCATATTTGGTTTCCTTTCTCTTCACCCTCGACCGTAAAGCTTTTATTTTATGTCATTTGAAATTCCTGAGATTTCGGTAGTAGGGTTTGATTTCTCCTCGAGGAATGTGCGGCCCAGGGCCCACAGGTCCTTTTGAGCTTGGTACTTGATGTAATTAATTTTTTGTATTAATGTTATAGAAGGCTCGTCTCTTGCTTCAACAAAAATATATGTATATATAGTCATATCCGCTTTTTCTTATAAAAATACATTGTTTTTTATATAGAGAATATTTTATTTTTATTTTTAAAAGGTCGCCATTGAACTTGATTTTGAAAATATTAGATATCTCATTCATAAAGAAGTGGCAGGGGGTAGCTCAATTGGTGATAGAAGTGATGTGAAATCTTACATACTGAGAGATCCAAAGTTTAGGCTAGTAGATCTACCAAAGGTCTAGGAATTGTACAGGGATGTCTAGGAATTGTACAGTGATCCCAAAGTGTTTCCTAATTCTCGCTGGCCTACTACCCATCATTTCTAATTCCCTCCTTGTTCATGATTTTCCAATAACCTATGCCCAAAATAAACTCCATTTTCCAATACAAATTTATTCTCCACATATACTAATTTACACATCTTACAATACAAAACTATTACTTGCATGTTAGTATTGTATAAATTTAACCTTTCTTTTATTTTAAATTATAAATATTGTGATTAATATATAATTAATTTTTTAAAATTTAAAGGTTACTTCTAATTTTTTTCAGAAAATAAATAAATAAAATCTATATGTTTATAAATAATAAATAATGTATATTTAAACTCTAAAACATTATTCCTAAAACTAAACTCTAAAACATTATTTCTAAAACTAAACTCTAAATTATAAAAAATACTTACTCAATTTAAATGATACCATTGTGATTTGTTTTGGCCATTTTGCAAATTTTAATTCAACTCAGTATATTTAAGAAAGACTACATGTTAAGATATTTAATATTTAATTATCAATAAATCTGAAAATAAAATAACTCTAAACATATGAAAGAATAAAGAAATTTAATTCGTCCCCATCTAGTGCCCCATTGCATCATAACTAGGTTCACGATTTTCACTATTTTCAGTTGCGTTCCAATGATCGGAAAGGAATCGCCTTATTTCCGCTGGACTTCTACCCATGGCATTATCTGCCCAATTGTCTGACCTGCAATGATCACTCAAGTCTTTATCACCACCTCTCCACCGATCTCGACGAATGTTAGTGTTTCCTCTCTCACCAGTTCTCACAACATTCAGGGTCAATTAAGGCTAATCGCCAAACATCTTTCCTCTTCTCTGTGTCAATGGTCTCATCCGCATTCCCAGAAACTTTAGCTATGAAATCACTGCGATTGCCGTGTGTAGGGCTACAATGAATAGGTGGTCATGCATTAACACTGCATGCATCAGAAATTGATACAACAAATAATCCTACAATACAACTGTATGCACCAGGAAGCTCATACAACAAATACGTTTGAATAATGATCTCTATGCAGCAAGACTTTTAAATGTGATCTACACTATAAAATCACATAAATGTTTTCTCTATGTAGCAAGACTTTTAAATGTGATCTGCACTATAAAATCATTCCATTGATGAAAATCGATGATGCTGAGGAACTGTAGATAGTTTTTTCCTGCAAAACATTACCAGTGACACTTATTGAAGTACGATATATAAGAATAATTATTTAGCAAGATTGCAATTACTTGTAAAAGAGCGTGGTTATTCATGGATACTACTTGCACGAATGCTAAAATATATGGAAGGGTGATATTGCATGAAAGATTGTTGATAGCTCATAATGCTTGATCGAAAATATATCTGCACAAAGAATGCACAAAGAATCCAGAAAGATACTTTAATTTCGCAAACTCTATTAAATCGACTTACTAATCTTTTGAAGATTTTGACGAGTTCCATAATAAATTAAGGTGATTTTTCCATAGAAGTTGTCATGTCTCCCCAACACTCTACACGTGTCAACACTAAGAGAATTACAATAGTAAATTTTTTTGGTTGTTTAAATATTACTATGGAAAACTATTAAGTAGGCAACCTTTCTATAGTCCTCACTACTCCGGTCGATTGTAAAGTTCCTGGAAAATGGAATATTGGTTCACGATGATGTTACTACCTTGCTACTACAAGGACTATGGTTCATTAACTCTACACGCACCTTGGGAATCTCCTGTCTCCTCGCAATTTGTAAACCCGACGAATTTATGTTACACTTGGCAATTTCATTAAGTATGCACATGATAGACTGTACTTTTGAGTTAATGCTTTAGTTTACGATGTTAATTTTTCTGCTCTGCCCTCTATGCGTTACGAGCAGGCCCTTCTCTCTACAATCACTTACCTCGAGCCTTTCGCCACATCAACGGAGGATGTGCTAGGTTGTGATCCGACGGTTCAGCACTTTTGAGGTTTGGTTCTTCCATCTCTCGGTTACCCGGTTGCATTATCACTTCCACCACTTGGTGCTGGCTCCGTTTCTTCCCTTTGTTTTTCCGCGGGTCTGCTCTGCCTGTCGCCCAGGCCTTGAACGAGTTAGGAGGCCACCAGATGCAGGGATATATCGACCTTATCACATGGAAGAAACCGGTAATGATTTTCTAATGTAAATTTGACAATTTTTGCCTCTGAAATTCTATATTTTGTTCGTTAAACATTTCCACAACTCTCTGCTAACTAAGGTTGATGTGGAACTTTCTGGTTGTAGAGCTTGCCTCAAGAATCTTGGACTCTCAGGTGTGGCTGTGGGGTCGGCATCTTACCAGTCTTCATTGTTCAATATTCCTGGGTAAGGAATTATTTCCGAGTAGTTGTTCTTCAACTGAGCTTGGCTCTTCTGATGATTGAATCTTAGATTTTCGACTTTACTAATTCTGTTACACAACATTTTTGAAGTCTTGAAGTCTTGAAGTCTTGCTGAGTTAACAGGGGTAATTTCTTAACAACCAAGAGTTGTAGGGGTTGAGACATGTACCCTTTTGCTCGGGTAGAGGGTTTTGTTTTGGTTTCTCTAGCATCGAGTTGAAACAGTGGTTACTTTGATGTAGTTATGTAAATTTTAACTGCCATGGTTTATCTCGTGCCTTATCTGGTTGTACTATGTGAGCTAGGAATGTGCTAAGAAGCATCTCTCAGGGAATATCCTGAGTGAAATTACTCATAGTGTTTTGATTAAGCTTATTCACTTCTCCTAATGTGCATATGTATGCGCATAAACATTTTTAAGTTTTATAACCAACTGCAAGATGATTGTTGTTCTCATGCTATATACAGTTGTATGATATAATGGTATTGTTTCCACACCTTGTTTTCTGTTTGGATGTTTAATTATGTGAATAATAATAGCCTCTGTCGAGATTACCATTCATCTTTTAATGATTAATCAGGAATTTAGATGAAGGTTCAGCGTTGTCTGATGATAGTTCATCCCTCCATACTATAAGATTATGTTCATTACTGGTTCTCACCGCTTCCGTGTTTATTTCTGGTAATTAAGTCTTACATGCAAGATTTCTTAGTTATTTGATTGTTGTGAAATCCCCTCCCGTAGGGTTCGTGAAGTCTGTTTTGCAATATATCCTTTAACAGGCTCGTTTTCACGATATAGAGTTTTCTCCTATCCAAAATTTTATGTGGTCCATCCTCGGTTGCAACCTGAAGCAGAAAATTTCCCACGCATCGTATGCCATGGATGTTTGCGATGTACCTGTGTCCAACATGTTATTTTGTAAATGAAATATATATATATATAACCAGCATTATATCTCCAGACCAAACCCCAAGTTAACATCCATACACAGCAAAATCTATAGACCTATATCATTCGGGTTTTACTCTCATCATTCTTGTTATTATTCACAGGTAGAATCTTGTTCTATTTTTTTGTTTCCATTTGTTTCTTGGGCGTGAAATCTATGATTGTAGTTCAGATTATACCTACCTAGCTAGGGCTTTGGTTAGCGGTTTTGTTATATAATATACCTACCACTCCCTAAGGGTCACTCTTCCCTCATGCTAGGGTTTTGTGTGGTCCAGAATCTTTACAACCCTACAGATTCACTATGGTTAGCATTTACTCACGTGATTTTCCAGAATTTAAGGGGTTTATGTACCCATCCCTTTTCTTGTTACTCTAAAAAAAACAAACCAATGCTTTCCATAATCAATCGATACAATTTAGCTAAAAGAGTCAATTCTGTACAGAGGTTTTTCAGCTACAGTTTTCTTTTCCATTTCATATGAATGATACAAAACTTAATCCTGTACAGTAGTTAGAATTTTTCAATACCTGTTGTTTTGGATGTCAATACGTTATTTCAACAGAACTATTCACCTTTATTTTTTTGAACTACTACAACTCGCAAAGCATTCCAGATACTGGGCCTTTCCTTTATCTCCTGCTTCTATTTTCCACCCAACCTTGATATTTGTCTTTCAAGACCAGAATATCCCCCCTTGCTCTCTTGTAGGACCACTGTCCTCTCAGGATACTTGCACCAAGTACTTGCCTATCTAGTCATCACTAGACTTAGCCATCCGTTTCTTTCTTTTTTTCTCTCTCTCTCTCTGCCTATCCTTACAGTACAGATTTTCCTCTCCCCTCTTCCTTTTCTCTGGAAGCCCTTCCAGTTAGGGGAGGTAGTTAGGGTTGCAGTTACAGCAACCTTCTTTTCCAAACTTCCACCTCAAGAAGTTGCCAGCACTTCAAAGAAAAAATTTATTATATTTTTTATAAAGGAAAAATAATAAAATATTATTAAATTTCAAATAGCAATAATGTCATATTCAGTTTACCATTTACCACAGTAAAATAAAATATTTACATTTTTCCCGGGGCATTACATTTCCCCTCCTGAAGTTGGACATCGTCCCAATGTCTGATGATCATAAATAACCCTGGATAAGATTTTTTCATGAGTTCTTCATCTTCCCAGGTGGCCTCATTAGGCCCAAAGTGTTGCCACTGCACTTTAACTTGGGTAATAGCTCGCTTCCGCAGTATTACTTCTCTTCAGTCGAGAATGTTCAGCGGCTTGACCAAGATTTCTCCTTTCGGTTCGACCTGTACATCCTGCCATCTGATTACATGTTTAGGATCATAAACATATTTTTTTAATACGGAGACATGGAAGACATTGTGGACTCGGATGTGACTTGGCAGGTGAGCTCGTAAGCCACCGACCCAATTCTTGCTAAGACCTGGAATGGTCCACAATATTGGGGTGCCAACTTGGTACACTCGCTCCATTGCAATGTGCTCCTTTTTTCTTGAATACTTACATACACATGATCACCGACTTGGTATTCTTTAAACATCCTCTTATGGTTAGCAAAGTTCTTTTGCCTATCCTAAATGGCTTTTAAATTAGACCATACTTTTTTGACCATTTCCTTAAGCATTTCCAGCCCTAAGATTAATTTGTCTTTGGTCCACCCCAGCTTGAGGGTGTGCAGTACTTCCGCCCGTACAAAACCTCAAAGGGGCTCATTCGTAAAGAAGTATGATAGTTGTTATTGTATGCAGACTCAATCAAGTGCAAATACTCCTCCCACTTAGTTGGTTGTTGCATTACATATGCCCTTAACATGTCTTCCACCACCTAGTTTACCCATTCTATTTGTCCGTCGATCTAGGGGTGATATGCTATATTGAAATTCAGCTGTGTTCCTAACTTTGGAAATAATGTTTTCCAAAATACTAATGTGAATTTCACATGACGGTCTGAAATTATTATCCTTGGTATCCCATGCAATCTAAACACGTTTTTCATGAAAATATGGGCAATCTGTACAGTTTTGTAGGTGGATTGCACAGGTATAAAATGTGTTGCTTTACTCAGTTTATCTACCACCACCATAATAAAATCGTTATTCTTCCTTGTCTTAGGCAAACCTATTATGAAGTCCACAGAAATGGTTTCCCACTTCCATTTCAGAATAGATAATGGTTGCAATAACCCCGCAAGGTGTTGGTGTTCTGCTTTGATTTGTTGGCACTCTAAACAACGTGCCAAGTACTCCGCCACATCTCTCTTCATACCCAGCCAATAGTATTATTTTCAGAGTGCAGTGATCATTTTCTGATATCCTGGGTGTCCAGCATGGTCACCTACATGAAATTCATCCAAAATCAAATTTTTAATGATGTTTTGATTGGGCACATATAGCCTCTTTTTGTAGTACAACATTCCAACATCATCCACCCCATAACCTTGTTGATTTTCCTCGCTAGTAGCCTGTTATACTTGCTGTTTTGTTTGCTGATATACAATATCTTTCTCTACTGCTTTTTTAATCATCTCCTCGAAGGGGCTTTTCCATTCGCTATAGGAAATTTCATATAAACACTGTAATTTCTGACTTAAAGTGCCTGCCACCTAGTTCTCTTTCTCCTTCAAATGTTTGATTTCAAAGTCAAAACCACTTAGGAAATCCACCCACCATGCTTGCCTAGAATTTAAAGTGGGCTGGCTAAAACAATTGGTCAGACTGTGGTGGTCTGTCAATAATAAAAATTTTCTTCCCATAATATAATGTCGCCACATATTCAAGGCGTGTATGACGGCTGGCAATTCTAAGTCATAAGCGGAATATTTCTACTCATGTTCTTTTAGTTTCCTAGACTCGTAAGCAATTACCTTCCCTTATTGCATCAACATGTCTCCTACACCTTCCTTGCTTGCATTAATGCACACCACATAGTCCTTATTAGGATCAGCTATGCTCAGAATGGGTGTGGTGGTGAGCAGATGCTTAAGCTACTCAAAACTTTTTTGGCATTCCGGGGTCCATCTGAAAGCTCTTCCTTTTTTCTGTAAGGAAGTGATAGGATATGCTACTCTTGAGAATCCCTCTATAAATCGTTTGTAATAACTGGCTAATCCCATAAAGGATCTGATGTCTACTACATCCTTCGGTATGGGCCATTCCATTATGGTCTTTATCTTTTCGAGATATACCGCGATCCCTTCCTTCATGATTATATGGCCCAAATACTGTATTTATTCCTTGAAGAAGTCGCACTTGCTAAAATTGGCATATAACTGGTGTTCTCGGAGGGTTTGTAGCACTAATCTGAGGTGCTCCTTGTGCTCTTCCATAGTGCAGGAATATATTAGTATATCATCAACAAATATGAGCACAAATCTATCCAAATATTGATGAAATATGATATTCATTAAGCACATAAAATTTGCGGGGGCGTTATTTAACCCAAAGGGTAGCAACACAAACTCGTAATTTCCATACTTTGTTCTAAAAGTTGTTTTAGCTATGTCTTCTTCCTTAATCCTGATTTGGTGATACCTTGATTGCAAATCGATCTTGGAAAATACTGTTGCACCTTTCACTTGGTCGAAAAGTTCATCAATTCGGGGTAGAGGATACTTATTTTTGATTGTCAGTTTGTTTAACTGATGATAATATATGCACATGCAAAGGGTCCCATCCTTTTCCTTAACAAACAATACTAGATCTCCCCAAGGAGACACACTGGGGCAAATATAGTTTTTGTCTAACAGTTCCTGTAACTGCATTTTTAACTATGTCAACTCAGGTGTACTCATTTTCTAGGGTTCCCAGTATATCGAGGCTACCCTTGGTACCAATTCGATAGTAAAGTCTATATCCCTCTTAGGTGGCAGTCCAAGAATCTCCTCCGGAAACACATCAACAAATTCTTGTATCACAGGGATGTCGTCCAATGTAGCTGTTTTATCTTTCGAGTTAACAAAGCCCACTTGGATGGCATAAATCTGACACCCCTTGCTAATGCATTTTGCTAACTAAGAGGCGGTTATTGGACAAACCTGTACTGGTCGTTTAATCCCTTGCATCTCTTGCCTTGCTCTAAGCTCATCTTTATAATAAATAGTCTTTGTTTTGCAGCTGACCAAGGACCAGTGTTTTTCTAGTCAGTCCATACTGATTAGAACATCATATGAACCAAGGGGAAGCACATTCAAATCTGCCATCACTATCTCTCCTACTATCTTTAAAGGGAAGTTATTGACTTTTGCAAGAACTCGTCTCTTGGCCCCTGTAGCCAACTGTACTAGCCACGGGTTCTTGAATTTAACAGGTTGCAATTTACAATGCTCTACAAATTTAGGACCAATATAACTTAATGTGGCTCCAATATCAATTAAAATAGTTACAGTAAGGTCCAAAATTCTACCTTCGAATTCCACCATGGTCGGCTAGTACTCTGCCTGACGATCGTCTAGGGCTGCATTAATCCTTGGTAAACTACATCCTATGTCACCGACTATCGATGCTTCATGGATCTGGGATACTTGTTTGGTTCCCTTTCGTTGAGTGCAGTTTTTGACATAGTGAGGCCCACCGCAACCCCAACACTACACTGGGGGCCTTGCTATCCCTTCGCTGTCTAACTTTACAGGTTGTTCGCTGACTCTGGACTCATTGGTTGGCTTGGACCTAAGAAAATTTTTGTGTACATTTCTGCTATTTTGCCCCTTGCCAACACCCTTTTTACCACTACTACAACTCCCGTTATTGTTTCCAACCAACTTATTACTTCTCTTATCATTCCATCTTTTACCTGGAATTTCTCCCTTCTGTCTACACTGCTGGTAATAAATCCTGGCTTTACGTATTGCTTCGTCCATTGTCTTTGGATTGTCAAACTCAATCCTTTCCTGCATATTTAGAGGTAAACAATTAACGAACCTCTTCACTTTAGCTTTTTCTTCTCTAATATAAGACACATAATGAAGCAATGAAGTAAAACAAGTGATAAATCCATACATGGTTTTTTGTCCCAACTGCAAGTCATGGAATTCTCTTGCCTTTTCATCATAAAAATGCTCGGTTAGGTATCTTCCCTTAAAGTACCTTTGAAATCTCTCCCAGGTTATGGTCTATTCACTTACTCCTCTTACGATCTTAACTTCGTCCCACCAGAGGGTGGATTTTCCCTATAGTTGGAAAATGGCCAACCGTGCCTTAAGGTTGTGATCATATTCATATAGCTAGAAATATTTGTTTATATTAATCAACCATGCTTCAGTTGCTTCCTCCTATTCTCCGTCAAAGTGTGGCGGTTTAATCTTACAAAATTCCCCTTGCAACTCTATTCGTTTCCTTTTTGATGTTTATTGTTTAGATGCATTAATAGATCGTTCCTCCTCCCTCCCTTCTGACCCTTCAGGTTCTATGTGGTGATTCTACTCTTTAGACATTCTTTGTTGTTCAGCACTGGGATTTGCTGGCTGCTAATTCTGTTTATTGGACAAGCTTTTTATAATCCTCTCCTATTCCATAGTTAACCTTGCATTATCCTCCCATAACTGGGCCATTTCATTTTTCAACTCTTGCACTGTCTCCAAAATGGCTAGATTTGTATTGCGAGCCTCCTCTCCGAGCTGTACCCATAGCTCGGGGTTATCCTCAGGACCAGTGACAGGTTCCTGACCCACCATAAACCTGCGTGATGCACTGTCCGCTCTTCTCATACTGTCAGCCTTATGTTTTCCTGTACTTTGACATGAGAAAAGTGACAAAAAAAAAAAATCAACATACTAACTGTTTTGTTTTTGAATTGCTCAAATAGAGACAAAAACAAATTGTATATGTTGTTTCTGTTATCAACTTCCAATTCCCAGAGGCCTCATTTTTTGTAACCAAACTCTGATACCAATTGTCATGTCTCCCAAACACTCTACACATGTCAACACGGAAGAGAATTACAATAGTAATTTTTTTTGGTTGTTTAAATATTACTATGGAAAACTATTAAGTCGGCAACCTTTCTACAGTCCTCACTACTCCGGTCGATTGTAAAGTTTTTGGCATACGGAATATTGGTTCACGGTGATGTTACCAGCTTGGTACTACCAGGACTATGGTTCATTAACTCTACACGCACCTTGGGAATATCCCGCCTCCTCGCAATCTGTAAACCCGGGGACTTTATGTTACACTTGGCAATTTCATTAAGTATGCACTAGATAGACTGTACTGTTGGGTTAATGCTTTGGTTTACGGTGTTAATTTTCTCTGCTTTGCCCTCTACGTGGCATGAGCAGGCCCTTCTCTCCATAGTCACTTACCTCAAGCCTTTCGCCACATCAACAGAGGATGGGCTAGGTTGTGATCCGATGGTTCAACTCTTTCGAGGTTTGGTTCTTCCATCTCCTGGTTACCCGGTTGCATTATCACTTCCACCACTTGGCACCAGCTTTGTTTCTTCCCTTTGTTTTTCCGCGGGTCTGCTCTGCCTATCGCCTAGGCCTTGAATGAGTTAGGAGGCCACTAGATGCAGGGCTATGGCGACCTTATCACATGGAAGAAACTGAGTAATGATTTTATAATGTAAATTTGACAATTTTTGCCTCTGAAATTATATATTTTTTTTGTTAAACATTTCCGGAACTCTCTACTAACTAAGGTTGATGTGGAGCTTTCTAGTTGTAGAGCTCGACTCAAGAATCCGGGACTCTCAGGTGTGGTTGCGGGGTCAGCATCTTACCAGTATTCATTGTTGAAGATTCCCGGGTAAGGAATTGTTTCTGGGTAGCTGTTCTTCAACTGAGCTTGGCACTTCTGATGATTGAATCTAAGATTGTCAACTTTAATGATTCTGTTACACAACATTTTCGAAGTCTTGAAGTCTTGAAATCTTGTTGAGTTAACAAGGGTAATTTTTTTAACAGCCGAGAGTTGTAGGGGTTGAGACCTGTACCCTTTTACTTGGGTAGAGGGTTTTGTTTTGGTTTCTCTAGCATCGAGTTGAAACAGTGGTTACTCTAATGTAGTTATGTAAATTTTAACTGCCATGGTTTATCTCGTGGCTTATCTGGTTTTACTATGTGAGCTAGAAATGTGCTGAGAAGCATCTCTCAAGGAATATCCTGAGTGAATCTACTCATAGTGTTTTGACTAAGCTTATTCACTTCTCCTAATGTGCATATGTATTCGCATAAACTTGTTTAAGTTTTATAACCAACTGTAAGATGATTGTTCTCATGCTATATACAGTTGTATGATATAGTGGTATTGTTTCCACACCTTGTTTTTTGTTCGGATGTTTAAGTATGTGAATAATAACAGCCTCTATCTAGATTACCATTCATCTTTTAATGATTAATCAGGAATTTAGATGAAGGTTCAGCGTTGTCTGACGATAGTTCATCCCTTTGTGCTATAGGATTATGTTCATTACTGGTTCTCACCGCTTCCGTGTTTATTTCTGGTAACTAAGTCTTACATGCAAGATTTCTTAGTTATTTGATTGCTATGAAATCCCCTCCCATAGGGTTCGGGAAGTTTGTTTTGCAATATATCCTTTCACGGGCTCATTTGCACGTTACAGAGTTTTCTCCTATCCAAAATTTTATGTGGTCCATCCTCAGTTGCAACCTGAAGCAGAAAATTTCCCACGCATCATATGCCATGGATGTTTGCAACTTACCTGTGTCTAGCATGTTATTTTGTAAATGAAATATATATATAATCAGTGTTATATCTCCAGACCAAACCTTAGGTTTACATCCATGCACAACAAAATCTATAGACCTATATCTTTCGAGCTTTACTCTCATCATTCTTGTTATTATTCGCAGGTAGAATCTTGTTCTTTTTTTCTGTTTTCATTTGTTTCTCGGGAGTGAAATCTATGATTGCAGTTCAGATTATACCTACCAGCTAGGGCTTTGGTTAGCGGTTTTGTTATATAATATACCTACCACTCCCTAAGGGTCGCTCTTCCCTCATGCCAGGGTTTTGCATGGTCCATAATATTTACAACCCTACAGATTCACTATGGTTCATGTTTACTCATGTGCTTTTCCAGAATTTAAGGGGTTTATGTACCCATCCCTTTTCCTGTTACTCTAAAAGAAACAAACCAATGTTTTCCATAATCAATTGATACAATTTAGTTAAAAGAGTCAATTCTGTACATAGGTTTTTCTGCTATAGTTTTCTTTTCCATTTCATATGAATGATACAAAACTTAATCATGTACAGCAGTTAGAATTTTTAAGTACCTGTTCTTTTGGATGTCAATACATTATTTCAACAGAACTGTTCACCTCTACTTTTCTGAACTACTACAACTTGCAAAGCATTCCAGATACTAAGCCTTTCCTTTATCTCCCACTTCTATTTGCCACCCAACCTTGAGATTCGTCTTTCGGGACCAGAATCTCCCCCCTTGCTCTCTTGCAGGACCACTGTCCTCAGCAAGATACTTGCACCAAGTGCTTGGTTATTTGGTCATCACCAGACTTAGCCATCCGTCTCTTTTTTGTTCTCTCTCTCTCTCTGCCTATCCTTACAGCACAGATTTTTCTCTCCACTCTTCCTTTTCTCTAGAAGCCCTTCCAGTTAGGGGAGGTAGCTAGGGTTGCAGTCACAGCAACCTTATTTTCCCAACTTCCTCCTCAAGAAGTTGCCAGCACTTCAAAGAAAACATTTATTATAATTTTTTTAAAGGAAAAATAATAAAATATTATTAAACTTCAAATAGCAATAATGTCATATTCAGTTTATCTTTTACCACAGTAAAATCAAATATTTACATTTTTCTGGGCATTACAGAAGTCGACTTGGTCAAAGAAGATGTTCCATAAATTTTATCAGAGAATTTTCCAGTCTACGTGACAAAGCATGATTGCTCGTGTGGTTTGAATCTGAAAAGAATGTTTTAGTCTACGTGAAAAAACACAACTTCTCTTGTGCTTTGAATCTGACAAAGATTCTTTTGGAAGACATGTAAATTTAAAAATTGATCCAAAGTGATGACAGGTGGACTTGAGGAAGTTCTTTTTAAGGGAAAGGCGTAATTATTGAAGTTCTTTTCCCAAATAGGTATTTTTTTTTGTACATAAAGCTAAATCTATTATATTAACAAGGAAGTAGTAAATTTACATCATGACCGTAGTCAAGCACACTGCTCCTGCGGGAGGTAGTTCTGTCCAAAACATGCATGCATGAAAATGTCTACTTTTGTTTCCCACGCAGGGGAATAATCTGTGAAACATGAGACAAATCAAAAACTCAAAAAAAGACCAGAGGAGAATGATCACTGAAACACGAGACAATACCAGAAACCCATGACTGAGTCGCCTTACAACCTTGCTCTGTGGAAAGGGGCATTCTACAAAAAGAGAGGCGTGGATGGCCTTCTTATTCATCAATGGGCTCTTCAGTAATTCCACACCAGCCCCTATCAGGTGGTTCCTCTAACTGTGTTACATTCTGAGCATCAGTGCCCATATCTACCATCATCGGCTCCCGCGCGCTGCTTCTTTTCTCATTTGTTTCCCGCTGAGGTGTGTTTTCCATAGCCAGCTGAAAAGATGAAGAGGGGTCCTGGATAGCCCTCGAATTTTCTGGTTGTGTCCTTAAATCAACAGCTAAACGTTCCTCCTGAAACACCACTGTAAAATAGGTTGTGATCCTAGGCCTGTTGAGAGCACTGTCAAAGGTGAAAATAGTAGAGCCTATGGCAGGAATCGGACTGAGTCAAGAGTCAGAGGCTCGATACCTTCCTCTTCTACTGCAAGAAGAAAGCCCTCTCCTTGGAGGGTGATCCAGGTTGCTAGAGGATGAATCCGATGGGGCTTTGCTCGCTGCCCTCTGCAACTGTCTACTCTGGGTTTCAATCGAGGCATCCTGCAGATGGTAGTGGTCCAAATCCAGAGATTTTGCTATGGGGCGATAGCTTGGATGCGGTGATGCCTCCCAATTGAGCCTCCTCTACCTATATTGAGCGTGTTCTTTGTGTTTGCCGAATCCCTGCGCTTGTGCATTAACCAAAAACAAACAAATATATCAGTTGCCAAGAGAAAAGAATGAGAGGTCCAAGTCCAACTTGCGATACCTGAGCAATACTCAGGGAGGGGAGTGGCCAGCCTCACAGAGAGGACCAAGATAATCAGCACCGGGGTCCAATTCCTTGCCTTCTCTTTGAGTTTCTTATCATGCGTAGAGGAGTGTCGGCAGAGCCAACGAATTTACCATCTCCCTCGACCCTTCTCTGGTTTTAAGGTTACAGGCCATGTCTTGGGAGTCGCCTCCCATTACTGCTCCCTTGATGGCTTGAGCCTCCCACTACACGCTGATGCGTGTGAAACTTAATTCCCTCACTATGAGCCTGGCGTTCCAGCCGAACCGGTGATATAACGTACCCTAAGTGACGATCCTGCAAATGAGCCACGCGCCTTTTATTATTTCCCTTCCACGTTTCCTGTGCAGGTCGGGCAAGTGGCGTTTCGCCCCGCCCATCCACTATCCTATCATGTTAACTCTCAACGCTAACACCCGCATCTGGGGTTTCCCAAATAGATATGACCATCCATATAAATATATATAATTTAAAAAAAAAGATAAGATGATCTTTATAACCTATGATATAATGATCCAAAGTGATGACAGGTGGACTTGAGGAAGTCCTTTTTAAGTGAAACGCGTAATTATTGAAGTTCTTTTCCCAAATAGATATGGCCATCCATATAATTAAAATGGGGGTGGCTAGTGCCCTGCAAAAATGTATAAATTTTTACATATATATTTTAAAAAAGAATGATAAGATGATCTTTATAACATATGATATAATGATCCAAATGAACAGGGATTGGAAATGA